>VZSZ01010286.1:0-16722 GCA_013398815.1 Ibidorhyncha struthersii
TTCAGTGGTGCCCAGTGACAGGACAAGAGGTAAAGGGCACAGACTTGAGCACAGGAAGCTCCATCTAAACATGAGGAGAAACTTCTTTCCTTTGAGGGTGGCAGAGCACTGGCACAGGCTGCCCAGAGGGGTGGTGGAGTCTGTTTCTGTGGAGACACTCAAAACCTGCCTGGACACAATCCTGTGCCACCTGCTCTGGGTGACCCTGCTCTGGCAGGGTGGTTGGACTAGAGGACTTCCAAAGGTCCATTCCAACACCGACCATTCTGTGAGTCTGTGATTCTGTAATGCCAAGGAGCACCCAGGATGGCTGTAATGCATTGAAAGAGTCACAGGAGCAGAGCATAACACAGTGGATGGGCAGCAGCCTCAGCAGCGAGAGCCCATACCCGAGAAAGGCGAGCAGGGCAAGTCCCATGGCAGTACCCAGGTTCACCCTGGACTCCAGACAAGTCTACTGCAATGCGACAGGTCTGAGATTAAGTCAAGTCCCCAGGTCAGGGTCTGGCTCACGGCCCCAGGACACGGCCAGGCACAGCAGCAGCACAGCTGGAACATAGCTTAGGTGGGAACCAAAGTAAAAGCTTTGGCTAAAAATAGCTCCCAAGGGAAAGAGTGAAGAGTGGTTTCTCCACCCACCTTCCCCCCAGGGCTTCTCCCATTTTTTTCTTCAAAGTGCTCCACAGCCACCTGATGCTTATTAAACTGCTTCTCTTACCAGCAAACTGGCCTTAAATGCTGAGAGTTAAACTCCCAGGGAGAGGGGTGCAGTCCAGGTCCTGACACAAAAGACACTTCCTCCACCTAGTTCCACAACTTTCCTTTCTTTTCCCTCTCTCGCTCAATCCTTCTCTTCTGCCTTAACCGAGAGCGCAGGTTCAAAGTTGGCATCTTGCAGGCTGTGATACAGAAACCTGGTGCCAGCTGGCAAACACTGGCTGAAGGTGATGGCTGACCTCTACTTTGTGCCACTTGCATGTGGTTTGCTTACAATCAGGTCAAATCCTGCTGTTTATCCTTCTCCTCCCTGCAAATCTGGGAGGATCAACAATACCTGTCCTGACACATTTGTGAAACCTGTTCTTAAAGACCTCCAGTGATGGAGATTGCGCCATCCCCCAGCAATCTGTTCTGGCACACTTCTATCCTGATGTTATCTGATAGCCTAACTTAAGCTTTTTTGTCTGAGCTGAAATCCTTTATATGAAATCCTTTACATCCCATCCTGCTTGCTATGGCCATGGTCGCCTTTGAAATGACCTCTTAGGCACTCGATGACTGAAGTTCCCCTTCCCCTCCTCTCTCCTGCTTTCTACAGACTACATCAACTCGATTCTTTCAGCCTTTCTTCATGTTTTCTGTTCCTCCCAGCCTCCTTGCTGACCTCCTTTGACTTTTTTTCCTGTTGATCTGCATTTTTTTGTAGTACAGGGTCCCTAAATAGGCATATTACTCCAGCTTTTCTTGGAGGTTACGCTCCTGGCTCATACACTCTGACATGGTGTTTGCCTTTTCCTTTGCTGGTGTTCAGTTTGCTCTCCATTATACCTTGGACTCTTTTTTGAAAAACTGCATCCACCTGGTTGTTCCCTCACTTGTTTTTGCGTTGCTCACTGTTCATAAAGGCTATGCTCAAAGTTGTACCTGTAGAATTTTGTCCTATTGGTTTCAGCCCATTTCTCCCATTTGTCAGTCTAGTGCTGAATCCTGTTGTTGTTGCTGGTCTTCACAGCCTGGAGTAATTTACAGGTTTAATAAGGCTATCATGGGTGTTAGTCATCCAGGTTGTTAACTGAAGTAATTAAAAAGATCTGGCATCAGAATGGACCCCTGCAAAAATCCCTTCAATATGCCCTTCCATTTTGACAACCACTGATAATTAGCACTTGAGGTACAATTATCTCACCAGTTTTGCACTCACCATGTGGTCATACATTCTTAAGAGAGGGTCAGCACAGTGAGCGTAAAAACCTTCCTAAAGTTGACGTATATGACATCTGCTACTTTTCACTTTATGCCTAAAAAATTGTGCCATTCCAGGACATCAGACTGGTTTGTCAGCATTTGCTCCTGATGAACTCATGGTGGCTGTTGTCCATCTCCTTGTTGTACTCCACGTGCATAGAAGTGCCTCATTTAATGAGTTGTTCCGGAACTTTTCTGGGAATTGAGAAGGACTTTAAATTAGATTTAAGAAAGCAGCTGACAAAGCATAAACAAGATCAGTTTGGGTGAGCTCTATAAAACTAATGAGGTAGGAAGAAGGTTGTTAATATAGGATTATAATGAGGACAAGAAGGAGGTCAGTCTATTGAACACTTTAGACACGTGTGTCCTGCCATTAGTAAATCCGTTAACACGGGGCTCCTCCCCTTCTCAGTAAGGTGGGCTCCACCCTTCCCTGCTCATGGCACCTGACCCACCAACTGAAACCAAAGCCATTTTGGGTGCTATCAGCTGTGTAAACATGAGTGTATTTCCAGATGTCCCTATTTGAATTGCAAATTCAAGTTCCTGGGACTGGGGCCCAGGGGACTCCGGGCCGGGAACACAGCAAAGCCCCCAAGCCCTTCACCTGTCCACCTGGAGCCTCTTAACCAGTTTTGATCCAATGAAAACCAATCTATGGTAATTCATGGAAGTGTCATCAGGGTCCACGAAGATGAGCGCTATTATGGAGTGGGTCACTGGGACGGGGGATGTTTCAGTAACATCTCTGACACAGGCTCTTGGGAAGCAGCCTGGCTCTCCCAATATCACAGCTTGGCTGCTGGGTCCATCCCTGCAATACTCTCACTTAGAATCATAGAGTTGTTATGGTTGGAAGAGACCTTTAAGATCATCAAGTCCACCTGTTAACCAAGCACTGCCAAGTTATCACTAACCCATGTCCCTTGGTGCCATGTCTACCCGTCTTTTAAACATGTCCAGGTATGGCAACTCCACCACTGCCCTGGGCAGCCTGTTCCAATGTTTGACAACCCCTTCAGTGAAGAATTTTTTCCTAATATCCAATCTAGACCTCCCCTGGCGCAACTTAAGGCCATTTCCTCTTGTCCTGCTGCCTGTTCCGTGGGAGAAGAGACCGACCCCTCTCATTACACGCTCCTTTCAGGGAGCTGTAGAGAGCAATAAGTTCTCCCCTCAGCCTCCTTTTCTCCAGGCTGAACACCCCCCAATTCCCTCAGCCGCTCGTCAGAAGACTTGTGCTCCAGACCCCTCCGAAAGCCTCTGTCGGAGTTGCTGAACTGAACAACAGGCGGAGTTGCTGAACTGAAGATGAGCTTGGCCTTCTACGGGGTAAGCAGCAGACTCCAGAGAGGCAGAAGGAAGGAAAAAGTTTTATCCAATATTGAGGAACTAATTTTCAAGTAGCTCAAATTATACTCAAAGCTACTAAATGTTCTTGGCCTCCCTCTTACGGGAGAAAGCAGTATTGCTGGGGAGTCTCCTCAGACAGAAAGTCTCCTCTCTCCACAGAGCGTGGTGGTTACGGGAAGTGCTTGTGATAGTTGGTAAAGTGAACAGCCTCGACCTTTCCTTTGTAGTGAGAACACCGAACACTGAAAATCCTTTATATTTCTAAAATATACACTACAGCCAGATTGCTTTTGAATTAGAGCAGCAGAGAACGAGACAGATTTGGGTGCCACGGTTGGTGAGGCAGTCCCTTCCTTCCCACCCTGTCTGCCCAGGAGACACAGGGCTTTTTTGCGCTCTCTTGCTCTTGTGTCACTGACCTTTGCTCCCTCACAGGGTTGTCAAACCCTCCACGCCATCCCTCCCAAGTACTCGGAAGAAGCTGCTTTCTGCCAGCCCCTTCCCCTCGGTCGAAGCCCTGTCCCACCCCACGCAGTCCCCTGAAAGTGCCTGTCTGGCTGTTTCTCTGCCTCTCTCCCAGTCTCTACCAGTTTCTCCCAGTCACTCTCCAGAAGCCCCCGTCTCCCCTCAGGACCTGCAGCCCGGCACCTGGAATGTGGCAAACAGCAGCGCAGGAACCAGGTGGGCTGTGTGGGTTTGCTCAATAGCTTGGGAGCAGACAAATGGAAGAGCCATGGAGTTCATCACAGCTGAGTTTTCTTTTTGCAAGATCAGCTAATGCGGTTGAAAAAAATGGGTAGTAATTTATAATTTTGTTTCTCACACAAAGAAGAACTGGTGTGCCTGAAAAGCTTCTCTGCTTTTGTTTTCCTATCGTATAAATTACGCTAATGAAAAACACACTGTCTCTTACATTCTTCTCTCTTATTAACACCACTGTTACTTTTTATTCCTTGACATTTCTGTTTTCTAGCCTGAGATACCTCCCCTCCCATAGAAAATATATTCAAAAACCTATCCTGGACCTGGAAACAAAGCACGAAAGCAATTCATTACTAGAACATGTTACTAGGTTCATTACATCAGCTTTGTTCCTACCGAGGTAGGGAGAAGGGACTGAAGATCTGGGGACAGAGGTTACACCTCAGAGGCAAATATCTCTGAGAGCTCTCCAGCAAGGTCCTGCCTCCTTAAAAGACCTGAACCAGGAGTGTGGGTGGTTCACGGTGCCTCAGCGAGGGAGTGCAGCTCCATGGGGACCTACTGAGAAACTTCAGGGGCATTTGGACTGTTGCTCTTGCTAATCTGTGCGTCAAGCTGGGTTTGGTAAGAGGACAACAAAATGTGGAGGGTAGTTCCCCAGCTTTCCTGTAAGCATTTGTGGTCCCTTCCTGGAGTGCTTGTGAACAGGAAAGTCACAGAATCACAGAATGGTCGGGGTTGGAAGGGACCTTCAGAGATCATCTAGTCCAACCCCGCTGCCAAAGCGAAGCTGTACTCTTACAGGCGCCTGTAGAGAGTGGTTTAATTTTCCTGGTCTTTGGGACAGGAATGTGAATCAATTTAAATATCGGGAAGGATTTAGTTATAGTGGCCGTGGCCTGCTGTTCTGCCTGCAGCTGTCAGCAGTTGTTTAATGTACAGAATAACACAATTATTATAAAACGTAAAGCCCACTCAGTGGAGCTGTAACAATGGCAGCCATTTACAAAGACAGCTCATGCTTCTCTGTGACTTTCTCTGCAGTAATTTCATCTCTCATAACCTGCTCAAGGAAAGAGTCAGTTAAAAATGACAGGAGAAAGTGAGCGTTAATCCTCTCCACAAATGCAGACCCATTCATACATCCTCTGCATAACAGTTCAGCAAGACTTAATTCTGTTGGAGGCTGAGGGGACTATGTTGTGCTGTTACTGAGATCAGTGGGAGAAATGACCTGCCAGAGACTCAGGTCTGGTAGATGGATATGGTAGATAAAACATTTCTAAAGGGCCCACTTTCAAGTCATCACTAATTGTCACTTTTGTACATAAATGATCAGCGAATGATAAGGCAGTACTATTCTTTTGTTCTCCACACAACACGAAGAGACTGAATCTTTTCTTAAATACAAAACTAATCCTAGACCATTGAGTCATTACAAAAATTTCCATTTTAAAACCCAGTCTCCTGGCAAGGAAAAGAAAGAAGTCTCCTCTTATCCCTGACTCACTATTCCCCCCCTACACCCATTGTTCTTCAACATCACCACGTTTCCAAGCCCTGGCACAGCTGTGATACCCGGTGCCACATCTGTTCATGGCCCTGGGGAGACAGAAGACACTTGTGACAAGCTTACTGGGGATCCTTGGAGCTGGTGCTCACTCTTGCTGTGTAACAGGAGGCCTTTCTGGAAATGGTTCCTTCTCTTCTGCCATGCCAGCTCTCAGTCAGCTTAGTTATTTCCATGGTAGAGAAAAAAATAAAACAAACCACCTTTCAGATATCTACTGCCAAAGTTCACTATAACAAACGGGAATCTCTCTCACACGTAGGTTGGATGTAGAGATGGGCTCACAATATCCTTTGCAACCAAACAGGGTGGTTCTTGACTGTGAGGACAGACTGGACAGAAACTCAGTGGAAACCTCACTGTTCATAGTTTTGACAGAAGCTGCATAATTTGCAGTAGTACCTTATTTTGCCTTCCCCATGCTGAAAAATGAATACGTAGTCTTGCATAGTCCTGCCTGACCTTGGAGATATCCCTCAAAACAGCAGTGATATTTGGTCCCTGCCCAGCAGTGTCCCCACTAGTGATCTGATCTGCAGCTGTCCTGCCAGGCCCGGCTGTTTCCAACTGCTCCCCGGGGACTCTCTGAGCTCAGGGGTGCCCCAGCACCCACCAGCCCACCGTGGTGACTGATGCTGCAGCTCCACAACCATCTCAACCTCAACCAGTCTGCCCCAGGGCTCTGCACTCCAGCCCTCCCCTGCTACCCTGCCATCCCCTTCCTGCCCTCCCTGGCCACTGGCACACACATACTGAACTGGGTCAAGAAGCTCGTCAGGGAGCAGTGAGGGCCGGCTGCTCCCTAAGGGACAGGCGCTGGGAGGGACACTGTGGCCAACGGGGCATGGGCAATGCACGTCCTACCGCCCTGGCACGTGGCAAGCAGGGCAGACGCAGGGGCTGCAGCCAGATCCAACAGAGAGCCCAGATCACCAGCCGAACTCATGGAGACAAGGCAAGCCTGAGGTCAAGCTGGGAAGTCAACCTATGGGTCAGGGTCAGGGTCAGGCCCAGTGTGGGTAACCAGCATCAGACATAGCCCAGTGATGGCTGGTGAGATCCAGGGTGATGAGGCAGGTGTGAGGCCAAGCTGGGAAGCCAGCCCATGGGTCAAGGACTGGATCTCAGGCTCCAAGAGCAAACACAGGGAGGGCTGTGGCTGAGCTGGAGATGGGCGTTCCTACAAGAGCTTGGGTAGGGACTGCAGTGCCTCTCTTGAGGGGTTTGTACCCCTCAAGCATAACTGCTTGCCAGCTTTACTGCACAAGTTCGTTCATGTGTATTCACTGAGACAAAGATCTAATTCTCTTTCACGTACATGAGTTGTCACAGAAACATGGAAATGTTGCTACGAAGCCATGGCTGGAGGTCTTGTGTCCAACAGCCACTTGAAGCAAGACTGTCAGATCAGATCAGGTGGGCCATGGCTTTGCCTAGGTAAGCTTTGGAAATCTCCAAGGACGTCAGCCTGTCTGGGTCACCTACTGCAGGCTGCATGACCTTCCTGATGAGGACATTTCCCTAATGTCCAGACAAAACCTTCCAAGCTACCATTTGTGGTCACTGCCCCTTGGTATATCATCTGATGCCAGCAAGGAAAATATGGCTCTGTAACCTCTGCAGCCACCCCACGGGCGGTTACAAGTTATTACTGGATTTTGCTTCCTCTTTGCCCACTTCTGCTCAGAGGCCACATTCTCTGGAATCCTGACCATCCTGGCTGCCATCTGCAGGACCCCAGTCCATGTCTTCCACATCTTTCTTCAGTGGGGGACCCTGGGCAGCACTGAAAGTTGCAGGTACACCAGCACTGGGTCACAGAGGGGGTAATAACTCCCTGCAATGTGCTGGTCACTCTTCGCTGCATGGAGCCCAGGATGTACTGGGACTCATTTACCAGAGGAGCTCTCTGGCGGGTGACCTGTTTATATGCATGTGTCCAGTGGTACAACTGGCAGAAGGCGGGAGGACCCTTGCTTTCCTGTAGTCACTGGAATACACATGTTGTAACTAGCACCATGTAACTCTGCATTTTGGCTCTATTTTGAAAAAAAGGCATTTTCATCGATCTCATTGATCGAGAATGGATGGAGAGCAGCCCTGAGGACCTGGGGTGCCGATTGATGAGAAGCTCAACATGAGCTGGCAATGCGCGATTGCAGCCCAGAAAGCCAACCGTATCCTGGGCTGCATCAGAAGTGTGGCCAGCAGGGCAAGGGAGGGGATTCTGCCCATCTACTCTGCTCTTGTGAGACCTCACCTGGAGTACTGCGTCCAGCTCTGGGGCTCCCAACATAGGAAAGACACAGACCTGTTGGAGCGGGTCCAGAGGAGGACCACAAATATGCTCGGAGGGCTGGAGCCCCTTTGCTGGGAGGACAGGCTGAGAGAGGGTTGTTCAGCCTGGAGAAGAGAGGGTGCCAGGGAGACCTTATAGTGGCCTTCCAGTACTTAAAGCAGCTATGGTAAAGCTGGGGAAGGACTTTTTACAAGGCCACGTAGTGATAGGATGAGGGGGGGCTTCAAACTGGAAGAGGGGAGATTTACAATAGATGTTAGGAAGAAATGTTTCCCTGTGAGGGTGGTGAGGCACTGGCCCAGGTTGCCCAGAGAAGCTGTGGCTGCCCCATCCCTGGAGGTGTTCAAGGCCAGGTTGGACGGGGCTTGGAGCAACCTGGGCTGGTGGGAGGTGTCCCTGCCCAGGGCAGGGGGGTTGGAAGTCGATGATCTTTGAAGGTCCCTTCCAACCTAGACCATTCTATAATTCTATGATTCTATGCTTTTTCAACCTCTAAAAATCTCCCGAAAAAATCAGCNCCCCCCGCGGCTGTGTCCCGCCCCGGCGGGGGCAGCGGTGGGGGCCATGGCGGGGCGGCTGTGGCGGCTCTGCAACCTCCTCATGGCTGCCTTCTTCGGGCTGGCGGCCGCCGTGCAGGTGAGGGCGGGCCGGGCCGGGCGGGGGGGGGGCCTGCTCCCCCCCATTTCCCTCNCCCCGCGGCTGTGTCCCGCCCCGGCGGGGGCAGCGGTGGGGGCCATGGCGGGGCGGCTGTGGCGGCTCTGCAACCTCCTCATGGCTGCCTTCTTCGGGCTGGCGGCCGCCGTGCAGGTGAGGGCGGGCCGGTCCGGGCGGGGGGCGGCCCTGCTCCCCTCTATTCCCCTCCCCGCCGGTGCCCCCCCCGGGGAGCGCGGTCCCGACCGGGGCGGCGCCGCGGGCTCTCAGTGCGCGCCTCCCCGCTGCAGGTGAACGACCCCGACGCCGGGCTGTGGACGGTGAGTACGGTCCGGGCAGCTGGAGCGGGGCGGGGGCCGCGGGCGGCCCTTCTACCCCCCTCCTCCGAGGGGTCCCCGCTGGCCCCGACTCCGCTCCGCCGCGCCCGGGGCCGAGCCGGGGCCGCCGGAGGAAAGCCGCTGCCTGCCTTAGGCTGAAGAGCCGAGCGGGCGCCGGGAAAACTCTCTGTGCTGCGGCGACGGCTGGAACCCGGCCGTGCTGCCGGGACCTGCCTTACTCACCCCAGAGTCGCACCGGCCCCTGCAGAGCGTCGGTTCCCTCTTGCAGAACGCGCCGAACTGCTCCTGTTCCCCCCGCCCTGCGCCCGACCCCCCCTGAGCGGGCCACCTCCTGTCTCCATCGCCACCTCTGCTCGCCTTGAGTCACCAGCGCGGCCGCCTTCCGTCGCCTGTCGCTCTCCAGGGGAGATCTGGGGAACAGCCCTCTTCTCTCTCTTTGCCAGCCCGTGCTCGGGCACCCGAGCAGCCCGATGGCCCCGGCGTGGAGCTGAGGGGCGAGGGGGAACGTCTCTGTATGCGACAGGAGCTGCTGGGTGGGCGGGGGCTGTCCCTTGTGCAGGGGGACATCCCTTGTGCTGGTGAGCCCCGCTGACAGCCACAGCAAAGGTGTTCCTGGTCCCTGGGGAGTTGCCCAGCATAGGTGGAGGGTTTGGAGGGGTCGGGGGGNGTGGTGATAGTGAAGATGCTGCCGAGGGCTGGAGCACCTCTGCTGGGAGGACAGGCTGAGAGAGTTGGGGTTGTTCAGCCTGGAGAAGAGAAGGCTCCAGGGAGACCTCAGAGCGCCTTTCAGTACCTAAAGGGATGACGGGAAGGGTGGAGAGGGACTTTTTACAAGGGAATGTAGTAATAGGACGGGGGGGAGCAGCTTCAAACTGGAAGACAGGAGATTTAGATTAGATATTAGAAAGAAATTCTTTCCTGTGAGGGTGGTGAGGCACTGGTGCAGGTCGCCCCGAGAAGCTGTGGCTGCCCCATCCCTGGAGGTGTTCAAGGCAGATTGGATGGGGCTTGGAGCAACCTGGGCTGGGGGGAGGTATCCCTGCCCAGGGCAGGAGGGTTGGGACTAGATGGTCTTTAAGGTCCCTTCCAACTCTACCCATTCTCTGGGGGAATGGGCACTAGCAGTGCCAGGCCACGCCAGAGGGAGTGGGACTGGCAGCTGTTCTGCATGTCTTACAAACTGCTGAGAAGGGGAGAAGTGTTGATGTGGATGGGGCTTCTGCATCCTTATCTTGCTGACTTTTGCTACAGAGTAGATTTATGTCTCATTAACAGGTTGTCTACTTAGTTCCAGCTGCCCTGACGCTGCTTATCAGCATTAAGCCCTCAGTAACAGGTATGATATTGGTGTGCAAAACAGAGCCTCTGCTCAAATTTTGACCCGAAAAGGTGGGGATTTTTTTGACTGAATCACAAATCAAGACCAGGCCACGTGGAAACATGCCCTATTACCTTTTGAGGGTAAAAAGCTGCAGGACCTGCTTCTACAAAAGTTGGTTGGTGGTTTAGTGCTCGTGGTTGGACGTGCTGCAGGTGAACAGGGAAGCTCTGCGTAAAGGCCTGCTGCTGGGACGGTCTCACCTGATTCTGGCACTCAAAACCTGGAGCACAAGCCTGGGAGCATGCTCTGAACCTGGCTCTGTGGTTGACCTTAGCGCATAATTCACTTAGTTTCCCTGTCGTGAATCTGCGTTTTTGCTTATCTACCTCATAGAAGAGCAGGTGAGCTCTGCACAGTCCTTTGAAGGAGCTCAAGGTTCAGCACCAGTATTACAGATCCAGAGCGCACAGGCGGCAGTGGAGATGTTTAGAGGCTGCAGCGCAGTGGCTGAGTTTCTAAGCGCGTACCCTAAGGGGGCTAATGCCACATCACACGTTGAGAGAATCGCTCAGATCAGATTTAGTCCAGGACTCCAGAAAATAGTTCATTTTTTGTCTTTTCATCCAGTAGAAATAATTTTAAAATGATGCCATTTTACACACAAAGTGACTGTATCTTTTCTGGATGAATACTGACTCTGAATAAACTACAACCACGCTTAGACAAAAAAGAAAATCTCTAAGCATGCATGCTGTTGTCACGAATCACACCACTGCAGTCTCTCAGCATTCTGGCTACCTTAAGCATGTAAAGCGGTAGCATTCATAAAGCCAGACCCCATGAGGGTTGGCTTCCTGTGGTTTTAAACACTTCAGGGGAGGTTTATTCGTGCCATAGGTGTAGCTTCAACATAATGGCATTTGGCTGGTCAAGAGAATCTGCGTGTTCAACTGACAAGTAGGTTTTTGTTACTTTTGAAAAGATCTGTGGAAGATAAAGAAAATAGCACAACTGTTGTATAACTGGACATTTATGTAAACTAACCTAGGTCAGGTCTATGGAAGACCCAGATTCTGCCTCTTTTGAGCTGCAGTAAGTTCAGCCAAATGGGGAATCGATTACAACCTTGGGTCATGCTGAGCTCCTGAAGTTTGGCAGCTCATAATCTTTAATGCTTGCCTGGAGGGGTCAGTGCCCAGAAAAGACTGCTTTTAACTTTATGGTTTTTGCTGTTGACATTGCTGAGATCAGCGAGAAGTGCCCGTGTTGCTTGCTCACCTCTTCCCCACGAACCCCTGGGAACGGACATGAAAAACCACAAGAATCTGTGGGCCCGTTAAGATATTTCACATCATCTGTATTTCTTTCTCTGTTTAAAGCCATCAGTCCCCAGGCAGAGATGTCATCAGTGTTGCTCATCATCCCAGGCAAAGCTCAGGCAGAGGCTTGTGTGAGGGAAGACAGTGTGGTGGTCGCTCGGTACCCCTGATGGCTGGCTGGGAGCTGGGGCTCTCTCCCACAGGCCCTGGTGGTCCCCTGGGGTCACGCTGAGCATCTGGTTATGGCTGTGAGCTCCGGAAAGGCTGTTCCTCCTGCTTAAGAGAACTTTTGTTTGTAATCCCCCATGTGATTTTTTTTTTTTTTCTATGCATGTTGAACGTTGGAGCCTGTTTTGTTTGCTGGAGAGAATAGGGAACTGTTTTCATTGAGGTGCTGCTGCCAAGAACTTGCATTCCTAGGAGAGCAAGTCCCAAGCCCACTAGTGCTTATTTGCAGCAGTGCTTATTTGCAGCAGCACTTTTTAGCAGCTTTCACTGGTCAAACAGATGCTGGTATTAATTCCATCTTCCTGCCCAAGATGTGTGTGTTTGCTGGAGGCATCTTTTTAGTGACTCGGTTGCTTTTTGATTTATAGGCTGTACTACATGCTATGTTGCGGTTGCTGGCAGTCTATTTTTTTTTCCTCAGATAATGGTGTTTGGAGGAGCCTCTGTGACCTTCATTCTGCTGGTTGTATTGTCGGGACCATTGCCTTGGCTTGCTCTTTGCTTGCCTACGCTCAAGGAAACATTTTGCACGAAGAGGAAGGCAGGTAAGCAGTGATTTTTATTTTCCTCTGCATGAATTCAGCATGCCAGGCCATCTCCTTCTGGCGGTCACCTTGCTAAACTTTATTTGCTGGGCTGTTGCAGTGAGTGCTGTTGGGGAATCAAACCAAGGAGGAGGGACCATAGTGTGCCAAAACAGCGATTTGTTGAATGAAAGAACTAAAGGGAGAGTGACCCATTGTGACTGCTTGCCTGATTGTGGCAGTTAGATTTAATTGGGGACAGTTCTGGCTTTCAAAGACCCGGGCACAAGCACAGCGAAACAGCTTTGTGTTCTCTTTCTGGAGCTGTAGGAATGGGAATTGACACATTTAAAAACTCTTGAGGTGATTCCATACCGTGTTTATCTGGCAAGGGCTGCTGAGTCCTCTGAATTGCCAGGGACTGAGGCCGAGGGAGGGTTTCTCACCTGGACATTTGGTTGTTGTCTGAAGTAGGTGCTTGCTTAGTATGGAGGGGAAGCACTGGCAGCTACTGCTCCTGTTCACGGTCTGGAATCCCGAGATGCTGCTTTGCTCTGTGTAATGAGGGAAATGTGCCGTGGAATACAACTTTGGCAGCGGAACAAAAAGCGAAAGCAGGAATTTCCACAGCTGTATAGCTGGGTCCCATGTGTTTGTAGGTTTGTGGTGGATGGCCAAGTTAAGTTGTGTAAATACCTTTGTAATTATAATCCTAGTAAAATATATAATTTCTCCAAAAGGAGTCAGTGTGTACTCACACTACTGGTCTGGAGGCAAAATTTGTATTTTTCAAAAGTAAACATCTGCTTTTATATGTATATACTCTGATCTGTTTTTTTGTTTGGCTTTTTAGAGAGTTGTTTGGTCTGGTGATTATTACAATATGGATGAGTCTTTGTCGCAATTCAGCAAAGTAAGTTTTGTTTCCTTTTATTTTTTTTTTTGTGTTAATCCATTCATACGTTCACATTTAGTGACTAGCTTCTTGAAAACACATAGTTGATTTTGGCTGCTTGTTTTTATGCTTCGTGTGACTGAACCTTCTCAGATACCTAAGCAGTAGTAGCTGGTGCTACAGCCTGTAGGATCTTGCACAGAAAAAAGTCTGTGCAGGGGAAGGAAAGCTACACAAAACGTTTTTTCTGCTCCCCCTGCCATGATGGGCAGGGGACATTCTCCCTTTGCATAAGGACAGCACACCCCGTCTGTGGAACAGGCTAGTGAGTGTTGGCCACAACTGCTAATGAACTGCAAAGCCGTTTCTGCCAGTGCTCCCAATTTACAGAATTTTCTGGTAGGGGTCTCTGTACCGGTGTCTGCTGCGTCCACCAGAGCAGGTGGGTGACGCAGGCAGCACTGGCAGGAGGCACTGGGTGGCTGCAGCGGCTCCGCATTTTTCCCTCCAGCCTCTTTGGAGGACTGTGCTGCAGCAGTTTTGCTAAACTCCTGTTAGCTGGGAGCGTGAAAAATCCCAGTCTGCCAAAGAGTACCTTTGTGCTGGGAAAACATGTCACAGCTACTCTGGGCAAGCAGGTGCTTTTCTTTTATTTTTCACATGGTTTATGTAGCCTGAGGTGGTATAAAAACTTTCTCTGCTGGCATGCGGTGCCTGTGCAGTAAAGGACTTTGCTGATGCATCCACAGGAGATACATTAAAGTGGCCAAAGTCTCTCTGCTGACTTTAGTGAGTATAGAGTCTGCTTACAACTGCAGCCAGGGGTGAACGTTTCATAGCAGCCTGATTTGAAGTACCTCTGATGTGTTTCTTCTTATTAGGAGTCCAATGGGTGGAATTCGCTTGATTGCTGCAATTGTGATCGCAGTCTTACCCTTTGTTTCATGGCTGTACATTTATGTGAACAAAGAGATGCGAGCATCTTGGCCAACACACTGTAAAACAGTGATTTAACTGTATGGGAGAAAGTGTAGAATAAATATTCTGACCTTACTTGCCTTTGCTTTTGATTTGTAATGAAAGATTAGTATACAGTTTGATACACTTCTTTGACCCAAGAACACCTGGCTGCTTCCAGCGGTGCTGTTTGAGATTTGTTAAAAAAATTGAGGAACACTGTCAAATCTGAGTGCAGAACTTTTCTGTGGAAACTGCTGTTCAGCTGGCTTCTTCATACACTTTCAAAGCACTGTTGATCTAATGTGTGTTCTAATGGTATATTCAAGGTATCCTGGCATCCCTGGATCACTCTCCAACCATCTCCTACTTTTGGAAATCTACTGTTCTGTAACATAAGGGAAAAGTAAAGCAAACCCTTTGTTTCAATACATGAATATTTACAACCATAAAACTTGCAGATATCTGCCTGGATGGTCCATTGAGACTAATTGAAAAAGTCAGCAGTCTGTATTTCTGTTCTGATGGTGTCCATTTTTCTTGGGCTTAGGTTTTTTTTGAAAATTACTTCAGGCTTTTAAAGCAATGTTAAGAAAGCTGCATTAGGCTACAGGGTGGACAAATCCTGCCAGACATGAGACATTACTGACTACGGTGTTTAAAAAAAAAAAAAAGTGAAATGCTGCTGGGCAGGTGCAATTTTGTGTACTGTAATTCTGAGTGATATAAAAAAGTGGCTTTTTTTGGACAATATTCATAATATTGTTTGCATTTTTTTTCCCAGTAAGTAACAATCTGGTCAGGATTGGGTGTTTCAAGTCAACATTCTGCATTCAAGTATATTTATTACAAACATGGTTGCTGGCCGCCTCTATTCTCCACAAAGAAACTAGGTCTGTTTTCTTACAGAAACATAATTTCTAAAATTCTGTATCTGAGAGAAAAATGTTTGAGTTAAAGCTATAAGGATCAGCCACATGTGTCTTTCTACAAGCAAATACTAAGCTGAATCCCCTGCTTTTGTCAGTGCTTACCATTTTCAGAAATGCATAACTCTGTCTGAAATTCTGCCCCTTCCCTTTAGTATCATTTTATCTTCATAGACATAAATAGTTCCAAAGGCATTGCTTTCTGGTGGAGTTTCAATAACCCCCTCCAAAGTCAGGTGATGAATTCCATGAGAGTCTAAACAATAGCCACCGTCATGCAGGTGCCCTGCAAGAAAGCAGATCACGCACTGATGGGAGTGTATGATGGAAAGGGCATCTTTGTAATTCCATGCTAGGCAAACTCTGTCTGAAGCATCTGGATGAATGGGCAGGTGACCTGTAATAGAGAGGGAAAGAAGCAGGAGTTACTTTAAGCATAATTAAACTTTGCCTTCGTTGCTGGGAGGTTCAGCTAACTGTATACAGAAAGCTCAACCAAGTGTGAGACATGGTTGCTATTCTGCTTCACAGGTTGTGTGTACCTCAGTGGAGCTACAAAGCTGCTACATGTTTTCCTTAGCTAACATACTTGGCTACATAATTTTTTTTGGCATGTATCCCCCATATCCACCTACCCATCACTACAACTTTTTCTTGGTTTTCATCAGAGAACTTCAGGACTTCATTGAACCAGTCCAGCTGGGCTTGGCTAAATCCTCCATTAAACTCTACAAACCGGGGTTCTTCGAGTCCTGCAATGAAGAAGGTGGTTAGGCATAGAAGCATACACACCTCTCGTGGCTCCCTATTTGCTTGCCTATTTGTCTGCTTATGACAGATGGTTTACTCTTAGAACCTTTTTTTTTTTTTTGCATCTCTTGGATCAAAACTCCAGCTGCCTTGGCCAAACAAGAGAAAATTACTTGCGTTTTGGGGGGTTTTGGTTACACTGCATGCACAGGATTTCCACTGATGGGTCCCCCCTGGGCAAGGGATAGGATGGGCATCACTTGATACTCTGCAATAGCAGCTCCACCAACAGCTGCCTTTTCTTCTGACAGCACAGGGCACACAGCATAACATAAACTCATCCCAAAAGCACCAGAGCAGCATGACGGGGATGGGGAAGCATCTCCTGTACCCACCTAGAGGGGCCATCTCTCAGCTGACAGCAGGGAGGTGGGCAGAAACGGGGCATGTACCGCAGCCTTCTGGAAACCAGACATCAGCTCTGGGAGCTGCTTTATCGCTCTGGGAAGCAGAGGCTCAGCTGCNGATAGGCCTGGCAGTCCCCATCGGGCGGGCCGGCCATGGCCCCTGTGGGCCGGCTGTTGAGACCCGTGAGCGCCAGGCGGGCCCGGCTGAAGTTATAGAGCTCGTGGTTGCCCCACGCGTGATGCACCGGCACCCGCAGCNAGCTGCCTGTGCTCCCTGCCAAAGGGTCGAGCCGGGAGTACCTGCGGGGCTGTTGAGGTTGTCGTTGGGGTTCTTCTCCCGCAGCAGCTGCAGGGACTCCCGGTAGCGGGGGCTGTCCGGCTCCCTGCCCAGCACGCTCAGGTCGTAGGAGTCGAGCACGACAACACGGAACCGCGCGGTGGGGCTGAAGTGATAGGCCTGGCAGTCCCCATCGGGCGGGCCGGCCATGGCCCCTGTGGGCCGGCTGTTGAG
>VZSZ01010286.1:17054-104719 GCA_013398815.1 Ibidorhyncha struthersii
GGTGAGGGGTCGGGCGGCGCTGCCCGCTCCCGGCAGCCGCCTGCTGTCCCGCTTGCCGCCGGGCAGCGGCCCACGGAGGGGTTCGGAGAGGAGGGTGAGTGATGGAGCCGCGTCCCTCCACAGCGGGGGAGCCCGAACGGGTCCCGTCCCCCTTTTTTTCAGTCACTAACCGTCTTCTCCTCAGCAGCTGGTGTCGTGGCGGTCGCTGGCGGCCACCTTCGTGCTGTGCGGGGGGCTGCTGGCCGCCATGAAGAAGGTGAAGAAGCTGAAAGAGGAGGGTGAGTGCGGGGGGGGGCCAGCGGAGCCTCCCCGCCTCAGGGGAGGCCGCGCCGCCTCGGCGGGAGCCGGCCCGGGCCGTCAGCGGGAGGAGCGGCGGGAGGGTCGTATTTTGGGTTCGGATGATGTATTGTTTGTATTCAGGTGATACGTTTCTCCTCCTCGGCTGTGTTTTACCCACTTTGGCATCCCGCTGAATCACGCCACGCTTTGCGCAGTGCCACTTCGCCTCTGTGCGTGCGCATAAGCGCTGCAGAAAACTTTCAAAAATCCAAAAGTGCCTTCGAGGTTAAGTGTTCTGAAATTCTTAAATATGCTTTCGCTGTGCACGCCGCTGGCAGTCAGTGCAGCGCAGACGCGAGGTGGGGTTTTCTGTGCAGGTTGGTTTCCTTCCCTGGCAGTAACTGCTCAGTGATTTCATTTTCCTGTTTTTAAAACTGAGGATCAGCGATATTGGAGCTTTTAGGATATGTTCAGTTTGCAAAGGATGCTGACTTTTTTTCTGTTTTGCAGCAAGCCAGGTACCAGTCTATATCTCTTTTCTATTTTTTTTTTTTTCCTCATAAAATCACAAAATGGTTTAGGTTGGAAGATCATTGAGTTCCAACCCCCCTGCCCTGGGCAGGGACACCTCCCCCCAGCCCAGGTTGCTCCAAGCCCTGTCCAGCCTGGCCTTGAACACCTCCAGGGATGGGGCAGCCACAGCTTCTCTGGGCAACCTGGGCCAGTGCCTCACCACCTGCACAGTGAAACATTTCTTCCTAACATCTCATCTAAATCTCCCCTTTTCCAGTTTGAAGCATTCCCCCTCGTCCTGTCACTACATGGCCTTGTAAAAGGTCTCTCTCCAGCCTTCTTGTAGGCCCCCTGGAAAGCTGCTATAAGGTCTTCCCGGAGCCTTCTCTTCTCCAGGCTGAACAATGCCAACTCTCTCAGCCTGTCCTCAAAGCAGAGGTGCTGCAGCCCTCTGACCATTTTTGTGGCCTCCTCTGGACCTGCTCCAACAGGTCCATGTCCCTTTCTTATATTGAGGGCGCCAGAGCTGGACGCAGTGCTCCGGGGGGGGTCTCCTGAGAGTGGAGTAGAGGGGCAGAATCACCTCCCTTGATCTTTTTCTTTCCCCCTTTTTTTTTTAACTAAAAATACAATCAGCTGACAATGAAAGAGATTGTTATGTTTCAAAGGAGTTTAGTGATGTATTTAATTTTGCCCAAAACAATGCTTTTTTTGGAAGTCTTGCCCACATTGGGCTTCTGCACAAGGGGTGTTAGTAGATCTTGATGTCTCAAGGCCCTGGGCCTTGGCTCTACCATGGCTTCTGAGGCTCACCTGGGAAGCAGTGTGAATCGTGGCATGGGTGTGTTTGATCCTCTCTTGTTTTTTGTAGAGCTGGAGAAGGAACGAAACCGAGGCATTGGGAAACCACTGCTAGGAGGGCCCTTCTCACTCGTCAACCATGAGGGACAGCCCAAGACCAACAAGGACTACATCGGCCAGTGGGTGCTGATCTACTTCGGCTTCACACACTGCCCTGACATCTGTCCTGATGAACTGGAGAAAATGATTGAAGTGGTAGATGAAATTGGTATGGGAATTAAGTTGGTGTAGTGGTCATTTTTATGGAAGGTCCAGGTTTACTGGGGTAAAATACTGCAAATCATAATAAGTGATGATCTTTTAAAAAAGTGCTGTTGACTACTATTCAGTAGTTGAATTAATTGCTAGGTGATACATGCATCAGTCTGCCTGTTACTAGGATCTGATATTTAGAGCATGACAGCACTGATCTTTCCGCAACAGCGGACTTCTTGATAATGAAGTGTGACAGTTACAGGGAACAGTACCATTGCATTGTATTTTTGCCAAGAAGTTGTTGTGGGGTGTATTAGGGATTTTTCCCCTCTATTTTATTCATTCTGAGAACAGATCTCTGAGAGAGTCTCTTCTGAGAGGGACTGTGCTGTGGAATGGAGGTTGGGGGAAGGATGTGTGAGAGAGGTGGGTTTCTCAGCCTGCAGGCCCTGCAGAGTAACAGACCAGGGATAATAGTAACCGAGCAGACAGGAGCGGGTTCTACAGTGGAGATCGTATAGTGAAGGCTATGGCTGGAACATGAGGGAAAGAACCCGAATTGTGTCTTCACCTTTCCTCTTGCTCCAGCATCACAGGCGTGCTTTAGTTGTATTGACCAGTGTGCTTTGATATGCGTGTTGTGCCCTGGCATCTTCTGCATCAGAGCCAATTTGTCATCTCTCCTAAGCAGGGCAGGGTCTCTAGCTGAGAGGCTGGAAGTGTAGCTGCACCCAGCACAAGCACAGAGTGTTTGATTTCATGGCATTTGCTTCATTCACAAATTACATACATTAAGCTGCACAAATGGCCTTTTTTGTCACTTAGGATGGGCTGGGATTGGTGTTGTGTTAGCTTGGCTCTGAACTGGTTTGAAGGGAGTTGAGAAATGATGTGTTTTTCTAAGAAAAATAATAATTGTTAATGTCACAGATAGAATTCCATCTTTGCCTAATCTGACCCCACTCTTCATCACCATTGATCCTGAGAGGGACAACGAAGAAGCCATTGCCAGATATGTTAAAGGTATTACTGTTTTCTTCCTCGATGTCTTACAGAGCACTGAAAAGGAGGCTCTTGATGGGATTCTTTTCACTAAAATGTCTAAATGTCTTCTTCCTGTGTAGAATTTTCTCCGAAGCTGATCGGATTGACTGGTACCAAGGCACAGATTGACCAAGTGGCCAAAGCTTACCGTGTGTATTACAGCGAAGGTCCCAAAGATGAAGACAGTGATTACATAGTAAGTAAATGTAGGGCCTTTGCCTAATGAAAGGCTTTGGGTAAGAGCAGAATATAGATTTTTAGAATCAGGAGGCAGCTGTTGCAATCTGTGCTGAAGTCCTACCTGACAGAGCCCTGTTGCACCGATGTGTTAAGCTGTATTTTAGAGGTCTCACTCAGAATCAAGGTGCCCTCTTACAAGCTCAGAATCTCACTGAAACACATTCTAAAAACGTACAATCCCAGGCCTGCATACAGAATAGTGTATGAGCTAGCAAACCTGGCCGTAATTTGAACTTTTTTTTGTCGTGTAATGTTTTTGCCTGGCTGTTTTCCTGTGTGCTCCAAAATGAAAATGCAACTGGGAAATTAAGGCAATAGGAAGAGAGAAAAATGAGGGGTGAAAGTGAGCAACAACTTATTCCCTGCCAAACTGACACCAAGGAGCTGGGTTTTCCTGGCAGAAGTCTTGGATGATGCAAAGTCTGTGTGCAGATACTCCAGTGATCTTCCTCCTGTGTCAAATGGCCTGGAAGAGAGAGCACGTTAATGCTAAATTAAGTGGGAATAAAATAGGTAGAATAATAGTGTAGACGGGGAAACTGAGGTTTAAGTGAAGCTAAACTGGGTAGTCAAAATCTTTCTCTCTGGAAGTGAGTAGGACTGGCTATAGGGCTAAGAGCTGCTGCAACAGCCTTCCTCACTTGCTCTGTCCTGAGCAGACTGGACGAGTAAAGTAGGTACAAGTGAGGATACACATTATGTGATCTTCATTTTTTTTTCTTCATTACAAGAACTAAGGGCATCAGAGAAAACTAAAAACAGATTCCAAAAGAAAGGTGAAGGTTCTTGTTGAAATGGGCACGTGAGAAGTGGAGTCCCTTGCTACAGATGCAAGGGGTAGAAGTTTATGTGACTCCCCAGGGAGAATTGTTGTTAGTCTTTGGCAAAAACAATCTGTTGATGACTGTGAAATGCACAGAAATCTGGCCTAGCTCAGGAAGCCTATAAGCTAAAAATGTTTGGAAACTGGGAGGTAATAGAGGAAGAGAGTATGTTTTTGGTGCTGGTTTTATACTCTTCTTTAAAGCAACTGTTGTTGGGCACTATTTGAGGTAAGATGCTGAGGCAGATTGGTTTTGGTCTAATCCAGTATTGTCTGTTCTTAATCTGTTTTTTTAAAGCTACCTCACTGCAGCAAATAACTTATCCACATGGACAAAAAGATTGGTGGAACAAAAAAGTGGTGCATAGATGGAAACAGCAAGAGCAGCACATGATCTCAGTAGAGAGAAGAGGGAATCCTACTGGTGGTGTGCACTGCTCTACATTACTGAAAGGGGTGTGAAATTGGAGATCAAGAACTTGTTTTCACTTAAAGCGGCAACTCAACAGCTACAGATGTCTGTGTCTAAGATACTATATTTGAATGGAGAAGAGAAGCTTGCTGGAGAAATTCAACACCAATTTAAATCAATCTAGCATCTA
Source organism: Ibidorhyncha struthersii (assembly GCA_013398815.1). Lineage (NCBI taxonomy): Eukaryota > Metazoa > Chordata > Aves > Charadriiformes > Charadriidae > Ibidorhyncha > Ibidorhyncha struthersii. The sequence continues at coordinate 21,612 of VZSZ01010286.1, forward strand.
TCTGAAATCAATCTAAAGATACTGCTCAAAATCAGATTTATAAAAGAGGGATTGTGGAAATGCAGGAATAAGTTACAAGAATAGGATTGGCAAAGGTTGTCTGCTCAGGAGAGGGAAAAAGTCAGTAGAATCTGACACTAAATGAGTGAACCAAATTTGAGGAGAGGTGATGGAAAAATGTCAGAAAAGGAGTGCTGCTCCTTATGAAGTAAGGATTCATCCACATTCCTTATGAAGTAAGGATTCATCCACACATGGATTCTAGCAAACCGCACCTGCATTCTGGCATGGTCGTGAAGCGAAAGTACAGGGCTTTAGCCAAGGAAAATAACTCTGTAGATTACAGCGGTTTCAAGGGGTGAAACCCAACTGGAGAATGTGACTAGAGGTGTAATGAAGTAGGAGAAGGGATTTGGGATCCAGTGAGAATACTGCTGGTCTGTACTAGGGTGGTGAGTCTGAGAGAAGGGAAGGGCAGTGAGGAAGAAAGACCAGTGAATTGGGAGCAGGAGAGCAGCCTGGGAGCCCCAGATGTGGCACCAAGGAGGAAGGGTATACCTGCATCTCTTCAGCATTTGTTACAGGCTCTGGGTTTTGAGAGGCAGTGAGCTCTGTGTTCAGGGCAGGAAGGCCAGAGGACACAGGTCCCTAGCAGCAACAGCAGACCTGGGAGGGAGAGCTTGAGGCTGGTTTTGTGCCTACCTGAGACTTATCCAGGTAATTACTACTCTTATCATTTCTTCCAGTAGGGTGTTTTTTTTTCCTCATTATGTCTTGCGTGGACCTGTCGTGTCAGTTGGTGATCAAGGCTGATGTTTGTGCAGGAGTGGCTTCTGTTTCCTCTGCAGGCTGCTGGGAGGTGGGGAAGAGGAAGAGGTGCACTACAGCCAATTAACCTTTGCTGATTGTTTTGACTTGAAAAGAGCCTTGAGATGAGCATTTAGAAATTATCATTTCTAAACATTGGTTTGAAGTTTTCCAGTATTACTTGAATATTCCTAGTTCCTATTTAATAATCTCAAATTTATAATTCTCAATACCAGAATATCCAATTTCTTGTTTTATTCTGTGGTTTAGAAGATTGCATTGAAACTTGAATGATCATCTTATGTGCGTACAGTGGGAACAGTGCACGCTTCAGGCACAGCTTGAAAAACAGTGGTATTTTTCACACCAACTGCACTCCATCCTGACTGTATTTAACCTTCCATAGGCCAGGGAGTTAAGGTGCTCTGAGCAAGCTGCCTGATTTTTATTTTTTTCCAGCTGAAGGATCTAAATTGTGATTCAGATTCCTTAAAAAAATTGTCTTCTAGAACTTGATTTTGTGATCTTATCTTGAACATTTGAAACTAGATTAAAATATTTGAATTAAACATTCGTAAATAAAATTTTGACAAACAGTCTTCCAGTGACAGAAATCCCATTATGTTTAATGCATCCTTTTAGCTTGTGGTACCGGAAATGTTTATGTGATTTCTTAATTTCAAACGCAGTTGTACTCTCGCTGCATAAGTACATTTCTGTTCTTTTTTTCTCCAGTGGCAGTGAGATATAGTCATCACTTGAGCAGTCACACATTTATGGCCTCCATTTTCAGTATTTTGTGTCTTTGCTCATGAAGATGTTGTCACATTAGATGCAGATAGTGCTTGCAGTGGCATTTTAAATAAATCAACAGTGGAGTTAACTTTTATATAAATCAAATTGGAATACCTTGAATGTTCAAGTAATTTTTACTTTGAACAATTTTTAAGGTTATTTCAATTCGGACAGTAGAGGGAGCCCCCTCCCAGCACACGTACTTCCCTCTGCGTCAGCTCCTCTATCTGCAGCTACTGTATCCCAGTGATGCTCTTGATCCCTGTGTTTGCACTGACAGTGAACGTGGTTTATTGAAATACCTCTGTTTATATTGGATTTACATCATGTTAGCAGCAGGAGCTCGAATACCTTGGTAGGGGTCATGGACCATCATGAGAAGTAGAGGGGAACTGGGAAAAGTGAGGGGGAAAGACCACTAGCCTGCGGGTTTGCCCCAGCCTTGTCTGTGCTGCAGGAAGGCTGCCAGGAGCTTAGGGAAGACTCATTTACTTAAAGTATTCCTTCACACATTCTGAGTATGCAACTAGTTTTCTCTATTTATTTTCTTGGGTAAAACAAGAAGAGGTTGCTGAGGTGATGCTGAGGTTTTCCTTATCTTGCTTTAGCTTCTTGGTGAGAAGTCTTGTCAGACAACTGAACCAAAAGCAGAAAGGGACACTGTTGCTGCTGACTGAGATATGTGCAGGATGTTCCAGTATTTAAAGGGTGGCTACAAGGAAGATGGTGACTTCCTTTTTACAAGGAGTAATGGGGAAAAGATGCGGGGTAACGGGTACAAGTTACTCCTGGGGAGATTCCAATTGGACACAAAAGGAAAATTTTTCACAATGAGAACAATCAGCCATTGGAATAATCTCCTCAGGGAAGTGGTGGATTCCCTAGCATTGGACAATTTAAAGATTCAGGTGGGCAGGGTGTTGGGCCATGTTGTCTAGACTGTGCTTTTGCCAAGAAAAGTTGGACCAGATGATCCTTGAGGTCCCTTCCAACCTGGTATTCTAGGATCTTTTTTACCATGCCATGATGTGCTCTCTTGCAGGTGGATCACACAATAATAATGTACCTCCTTGGACCAGATGGTGACTTCGTGGACTATTACGGCCAGAATAAGAGGAGCACTGAGATTTCTGCTTCTATCGCTGCACACATGAGAAAATACAGATCCTAACGCACAAGGTCTTCAAAGATTGATGTGAACATCACCTGTAGGTTTGTGGCTGTAACTGGGCTCTGGAGTTAAAGCAGAAGCATACACATGTAATATCCTGTCATCGTGTGCCTCCTTTCTTCCAGATAAGAAAGGTAACTCTACTTCTGCAAAATACCACTATCAAAAATCTCTATAGAGCCTTCCCTGTGGATATTATTTGCAGCAAGATCTAGGCTACAGAATGAAATTTGGGACTTCTCTGAAACATTGTTGGGAGCAAAAAATGGAAAACACTTTTCATTTGGGAAAAACGTGCGTGTCACTGGTAAAATTAATTGGTATCTCTTGGCAAGACATCAGGGAAGGACAGTTACTGCAGGAGGATGATTACTCGATGAACAGCCATGTAGGCCATGGCATTCTACAAGCTTGAACGTAGGAAGTTCCGTCTTAACATGAGGAGGAACTTCTTTACTTTGAGGGTGGTAGAGCACTGGAACAGGCTGCCCAGAGAGGTTGTGGAGTCTCCCACTCTGGAGACATTCAAAACCCGCCTGGACGCTGTTCTGTGCAACCTGTTGTAGGTGACCCTGCTCTGGCGGGGGGGTTGGACTAGATGATCTCCAGAGGTCCCTTCCAACCCTGACCATTCTGTGATTCTTGGAGGACCCCTGCCCTCTTTTTTTCTGCACTGTTTTGCCTTCTGGGAGAGGCAGTTATGATCGTATATGCAGGAAAGCCTTAAGAGTACTCCTTTATCAAGATTAAGAAGGTGAAGAGCACTGAAAGCATCTGCAGCTTCCACGCATGGGACCAGCCCTGTAGTGTGCCTGATCTTTTCTTCATTTGAATGCAGAAATGAAATTATTTTTCTTGGTGGTTTTTCCAGGTGAATGCTGGTAACTTATAAGGAAATGAGTAATTGGTTGCAAATAGATTTTTCTTCTGGTCTAAACGATTTTGTGCATAGTTGGCCTGATTGTGCTATGCTGAACAGTGAAGTGGGGAGGATGAAGGAGGTCTGTGTCTATGCATAGTGCTGTCAGGTAAATTTTATGCAGTGTAGCATTTGAAAATAAAGATTGCTTTGTATAAACAATATATTTTTTTTTACCTCTTAGTTAGGTTTCACTAGAATATCATTGGAACTTTGTATACTGGTCAAGCTTCATATTCTTGCTCTGTTTTATCTCTTTTTAGAAAGTAGTGTTTCTCTGTAAGAGTGCAGACCATAAGCTGAATATGCTTTTTTATAAGGTAGGTGAACCCCAGAGAATGGCCCACAGGAAACAAAACAGAAAAGTTCTTGGTGCAAGTCCCAGAGTGTTTCAAATGGAACACAAGTGTTCCTACTGGTAGCACTGGCATTCTTTTGAATGTGGGGGTTGGAAGAGAATATTCCTGTCCAAGGGAAGGTGCAATGTCTATGGGAAACTTCCATCTTTCCAAAATCCTAAAAAACAGTTAACTTAATCTGTTCTAGAGCAGTTATAAAGCATGATAAAGTAGTGTAGGTCCACATCAGCTGCCCTATACTATGGTGACCTGAGGGTATAGGGAAGGTTACTCTGAAAGACTATGTCTAAGACATAGCTCTGATAAAGCTCTGTCAAGGCAGGAAGATTCCTGAAGTTCTAAGGTGCGGGGCTCGTTAGGGTTTTTTCGTGGTTTTTTTTTTTTTCCTCTGAAATACTAGATAGTTTTAAAAAGGGTTGTTGTTTTTTTTTTTTTTTTAAAGGATCAGCAAGAATTCTTCTGTATCAGTTTACAGTAGGAGTTTTAAAAAGTGTCTCAGAATTAAACTCACCAGCTGAAAAGGAAGTTAATTTTTTTGCTTCCTTGTGCTGTCTGGCTTGATTGCAGCAGGCAATAAGAGTGGCTACCAATGGAAATGTCACGCTTCAAGTCTTCTATCAATTAGAGGCTGTGTCAGGTCCAAGGTGTTATCAGTAATATTAGTGTCTCTGGTAAATGGCACCCTAGCAATGATGATTTTAGTTTCATGGAGTGGTTGTAAGTGTCAGCATTTTTTCTAAAGAGCTTTTCCTCTCCTTTTATTTTTTCCCTGCAATCCCAGAGATAATTTCTCTTCAAAACTTTCCTTATGGAGCTGACTTTTGGCACCTACTTGCTCTGCATTTCTTGTCCAGGTGGCTGCGCGCCAGTTCATTTTGAAACGACAGGCCGTGGCTTGACGTGCTGGTGATAGTCCTGTGGGAAGCTGTCCTGGAGACCTCTGGAGGTCCCTTCTGACCAGCATTTCTATGTTTCTATGAAACTTGTCTTGTGGAGAGAGTACTCACTCAGTGCTCTGAGCCTCCCTGCTCCAGATGAATGTGTATCTGTTTCCCTTTTTCATCATGACCTTTACGAGGGAAAATCACCTCCTTTTTGAGCTTCTGAGGCCATTGTTTTGAGGATGACTTGTGCAATACAGTGCAGTAGGATAGAGAAGGTGGTAAATTATATTTATCCACTCTTGTGATAAAAGCAACATCGAAATATCACCTCCTTATGGGTGTCAGTAGCCCAACACTCTGGCCATTCAATAGGGTCAATTTGTAGTGGACAAGCTGTGCACATTAACTGGTAACGAACAGAAACTAGCAGTGAGTACTGCTGGCGGAGACAGTGCAGGCCTCTGCAGCTTTTTTCAGTGTCCTCTCACACGCTGTAAGTCTCCACGTTCTTATTTACCTTACTTGCATTGGAGAAATACTTTTTCCCTTTTTGAACAAGTCAGAAATAATCTGAGTATTTTCATTGGGGATGGGAGAGGAATTTGTCCTGTCTTTCTTGCTGCTTCTTCTGTATTAAAGAGTCCGTCCCTCTCTGTTCTGTGTTTCTTGAAAATACTGATGTAGAAGACCTGGTGGGAATGTGACTAAGAAATGGAGCAGCTGATCTGGGAGGATATTTTGTTTGCCTCTTTAAAGTCTGTTTGTGCTTCTCTTGATTACACCCAAGCTCTTAAAATACCCTGTGGAGAAAAGGTGAATTTTAATACTGTAATTTGAATCTTTAGGGACTGAAAAGATTCATAATACATGTTTTTCAGCCATATCTGTCTTCCAAAAGGAATGGGAAAGAGACAATATTTCAAAGCTAAAAACGCAGCAGGTTGATCATGGGGCTAAGGGAAAGAGAGGGTGTGTTTATTTAAAATCAATTTTACTTAACTGACCACTAAGTAGAGGAGTGGTTTGAATTTGATGTATGTGGTAGCCTCTGCCAGGAACAGGCCTTGGCCTGGGGACCTGTCTCTTCTGGTGGCGTGGGGGATCACCACCAGCAGCAGTCATCGAAATCCAGGATTTCGTATTGTGCCACGTGGTATTTCTCCCTGCCACTCCAGCATGCAGCCTCCTGGGACTGAGACTGTGTTTGAGGTCTCTTATCGCCCCTTCATTTTTCACAGGGGGAAGCATGTGTGAAAAGTGTGGCAGTCTCCTTGAGCCTTCCCCTAAATCACTGTGCTGGCGGTGTTTTGCATATAATGGAAGCATCGAGGGGGCCTGTGCGTACTCTGCAGCAGGAGGCGGGTTTAAGGGAGTGGCTTTAACTGATGGAAAGGAAATGCTTGTGAAAAATGTCGTGAGAGGGGCTAGGCAGGTGGGTTCTTGGAGCAGTGATCTTCAGTAGATTCTAGTCACTCGATACTGGCAGCAGGAAAGAAATAGTGAAAAATTGACTCCTGTTAATGAAGAGTTGCTGGATAACGGTAGATTGCCATTAAACACCTACTGCTTACCTTTTATTTGTGCAACAAAAACTGGCTCTGTATCAAGTCAGTCATACCACAAGATGCTCCCTCTTTCCGTCACATGATTCCACCTTACGTCTCTTACACATTTTTTCATATGTTGGATACTTTGTTTCTGGACAAAACTGTTTTTCATAGGTAACACCTTCAGGTCTGTATTTCTTTTATTTGACCACTCCTGAGTTGTTTATGGCTGTGGAGTCTCCAGGGCCAAGTCTGTGCTCCAGCTCTTATCATCCCGTGACTATACTTCTCCACACAGCATCCTTTGCACTTCTCAAGGTCTCTGCTGTCATATCAGGCTTGTATTTCTTAATATTGCATCAGTACGTTAGTGGCAAATACCTTATTCTACACAGAGTACAATCTGTATAAAACTAGGGTGGTAAGAAGCAGTGATAAGTAAGAAGAAAACACATCAGCCAGAACCACCTGCTCAGAAGAAAAAATTGGTATTGCAGCCAAGCCAAGTTAAAACAAAGTAGAAGTCGGTAGAAATTTGGACAAGACAAGCCTGCAAAGCCTCTGTCTGGAGGCTTTGCAAACTGGGTACAAAGCCTATGGGCTGCAGGGTGTGAAAGATCACCCTATCTGCATTTATTTTCCTAAAGCTAATTTGTAGCTGACTCCTCCTACAGAGACAAATGTGAGATTTTTTTTTTTTGTCTTCTCCTAGATGTTTTGGCATAAGTGTCATGTCCTTTAACTTGGCTTTACGTGCCCTGAAAGGCAGAGCCAGCTGACACGGGAAGCTTGTGGCAGACTGAGGGGCCAGTGGGAAGGGCACAGAAAGATGTAGGGTGGAGGGAGGGACCTGCCCGTGGGCCACATCATGGCACTCAAGCACTTGCCTTGCCTCCTGGCAGCGGGAGCAGCTGGTGTCCTGCTTCTTTCGGCCTCTCAGATTGACCCTGCCCATCTCTTTTCCATCAGCCTTTACCAGGAGGGAAACTTTCTTTGGAAGTGAGGGTTTTTTTCTAAATAAAAATCTGTTGTTTAGGCAACTGTTAGGCTTTCACTGCCCTGCCTTGGTGACAGCAGGGAACACAGCTCTGTTCCCTGCATGTTTAGGAGGACCGAGGGCTGTGCTGAATGCTCACCAGGAGGAGGCAAAGCTGTTGAAAGGGTGGCTATATAGTGGGGAGAAAGGGAGTATGCTGGGGGGAATTGGAGACCCTTTGTTAGTGGATGTCCAGTATTTCTTCAGTATTAGAAACAGAGCAAACTCCCCCTGTGCTCACCATACCCAATGCCCTTTAGCCTGGCATGCAATGCCTGGCCCACAAAAAAGGAGCTGAGGTCTGGCAGTGGAAAGTTTGCAACAACATTCCCTGGTTGTGCCTGTGCTGGAGTGGCGCAAGGGGTGCCTGGCTCCCTGCGTGGGTCTCCCTGATGGGAACAGTACCAGACTACCGGTTTCACAAGGGAACCAAATTTGTTGGATTCTGGTGCTGTGAAGGTGAATGTCAGTTAACGTTGGTCAAACGGAGACCCACAGGTACCCCATGGACAGTAGAGTACAAGCCTGGCAGAGGGCAATCTGCGGAGCATTGCTGTGTGTGCCCACACCACACCCAGCCTACTTGTCCCATAAAATACCATTGGAAAATAGCGTTTTTCCAGAGCAGCTGGCATCTATAACACCAACTGCAGAGCTGATGCCATCCCAGGCTGGGGACTTGTGACAAGATGTCTGAGAAATGAGGAACAGCTCCATTTGTCTACCCAAGGAAAGCAACGCATTCCTCATGTGCTGTGCGCAGAGCCCGTGGAGGAGCTGAACTAATGAGCGATACCTAAGCCACATGGGTGAAGCTGGCCGTTTCAGGAATGTTCTCACCACCAGCATAGGCAGAGCCATGGACTGAAGAGGTACAGAGACCATGGCTTTAAATGTCTGCAAAGACCCATGTTGCATTTGCAGTCCAGATCATGGAATAACTCAGATGGCAAGGAACCTCAGGGGGTCTGTAGTCCCACCTCCTGCTCAGAGCAGGGGAAGTTATGGGGTCAAACCAGGTTACTCAAGGTTTTAAACAGCTAGGGCTTGAAAACCTGCAAGGATGGAGGCTGTGCAGCCTCTCTAGATGGGTAAAAAAAATGTTTCCCACTAGAGCAAGTATTTTTCTTTATATCCAGTCTGAACTTTCAACCAGCATTTTAACTCATGTTCTTTCACCGTGCACCAGGGTGAAGAGCCTGACTCTCTCTTCTTGATAACCTCCTCGTAGGTATTGAAAGGCTGCTGTTAGGTCCTCCTGAAGCCTTCTCCTTCCTAGGCTGAACAAGCCCTGTTTCTTCAGCCTCTCCTCGTGTTGTACGTGATAGCTGACTCCAGGCCCCTGACCATCTGGAGCCCATCTTTACCATTCTTCTCCCCAAGCTGCCCCCTGGCCAGTTAGTTCCCAGCATGTGTTTTTGCAAGGACGTTCTCCTTACCGGCTGCAGGACTTTGTGTTAGTCCTTGTTGAACTTCCTAAGGTTCCTGTCAGCCTGTTCCTCCAGCCTGTTTGGGTCCCTCGGGATGGCAGCTCTGACCTAGAGGGTATCAGCTATTCCCCCCCACTATGTTACCATCTGCACTTTGTCAGTTGGTGTGTTGTTGCCTCTGCCAGGTCATTGATAAAGGTGTTAAATGGGAAAACTCACAGGACTGGCCCGTGCACGTTACCCGTTACAACTGTCCTCTGAGTTATTGCCCAGCCAGGTTCTTTGCCCGTCTAGTTGCCCACCCATCCAGACCATAAACTCCTAGCTTGGACACAAGAATATTGTCGCGGATAGTTTGGGGAGCTGAAGTTGGGCAGCATCCACTGCTCTCCCAGCGTTCACAGAGCTGTCTGTTTTATCATAAAAGGCAGTCAGGATGGTCAGATGCTATTTACCTCTCAGTAAATCCACACTGACTGTTCCCAGTCACCTTCTCTTTTACATGCCCAGAAATGTGCTCTGAACGCATTTTGGTGTTTTTTTCCCTCTTAATTTTTTTTTTTTTTTTTCTACACTATAAAAAGAAACCTATCAGGAAAGCCAGGCCTTATCTTGGCTGGTGTCTCTTGAGAGGATGCAGGAGCCAAAATGGGCATCAGTCCACAGTCATCAGGGCAAAATCCAAATCGGGTTTTATTTTTCCATACTCTGTCACATGTGTACTGCCAGTGTGAAAATACTCCGTATGCCTGCCATGATAGCCAAAAGTGCTCAGTCCAAATCCAGTTTTGATCTTAAGGAGAACTGACCTGGATCAAATGCCCTGCGACGTGGGAATTTATCTGCTCCCCAGCTCTGAAACTGCATGTGCTGCAGCTGACGAGCTCACTTGTGCCCAGAGCAGGTGAGTGTCTCAGGGAGGACATGGCTTCCAATCCAATTAGTGCCCGGTCCTCAGCATTCATTTCCAAGCAGCTTGTCCTGACCAAAAGCTGGTGAGCAGCCCTGCTCTCCCCTTGTACTGAGCTTGAGCTGTGCCCCAGCGCAGGGGCAGGTGCTTTTGGAGCGGTTCTCCTGCTTCAGCCCATGTCTTGCGCTTGGGCAGCGAGGACTGTCTGGGTCATACGTGTTCACACAGTACTTTGGCTGCAGTCCCGTGGTGTATCTGAGTGATGGTAGTGTCTTTAATCACTCATGACTGTCCCCAACCAGAGCCGTGTCCTGAAGGGACTGTCCAGGAAAATGCATAGAATGGTTTAGGTTGAAAGGGGACCTTAAAGATTATCTAGTTCCAACCCCTTGCCATGGGCAGGGACACCTCCCATCAGCCCAGGTTGCTCCAAGCCCTGTCCAGCCTGGCCTTGAACACCTCCAGGGATGGGGCAGCCACAGCTTCTCTGGGCAACCTGGGCCAGTGCCTCACCACCTGCACAGTGAAACATTTCTTCCTAACATCTCATCTAAATCTCCCCTTTTCCAGTTTGAAGCATTCCCCCTCGTCCTGTCACTACATGACCTTGTAAAAAGTCTCTCTCCAGCCTTCTTGTAGGCCCTTGGAAAGCTGCTACAAGGTCTTCCCGGAGCCTTCTCTTCTCCAGGCTGAACAATGCCAACTCTCTCAGCCTGTCCTCACAGCAGAGGTGCTCAAACAAACTTCCCATCTGATGGAGTAACTCACACGAGGGAGGAAAAATAGACATTTCTGCTGCCTGGAAACAAGATACAGTGTCCTGGTAGGCTCCAGGTCCACAGACATCAGTCTTCTTCCTTGACCACTTATATTCAGCAAACGCTTCCTGATGGTGCCAGCTGGGACCCTGTGCTTTCAGGGTTTGATGAGTCCCTCGACTAGGAGCTTGTGGGGTGCTGCTGGGTTGCGGGCAGGGCAGTCACCAGCCATGCTCCGCTTAGTGCAGATTTGTACCAGCACCCTCTTTGAGACATAGACAACATCAGGAGCACTCCCAAGCCACTCCAAAGCATGAACTGACCAACGTGACTCTGGGGCAAGCTGCAGTGACAGCGAGAGAGGGCAGGGAAGAGGGTTGCAGCGTTCAGGACATCTCTTCTGTGGCTGTCGCAGTGGCTTCTTGGTTGGAAGCTGCCTTTGTATGTCGGCTCCCCCTTCCTGGATGTTGGGGGTACAGGGAGGGAGCAGAGAGGTTGCTGCAGGCACAGCAGGTGCAGGCTAGAGCAGACTGTGCAGAAGGCACCAAAAAACACTAGCGTGGGGCCAAGGGATGGGACAAACCTGGAGGCAACAGTGAGGTGGATGGAAGACTGAGGCGTGCACTTGAGCTGACACCTGGCTGTGTGGCTGTCACTCTGCTGGTGTTGCCTGCACTGTGGCTGCCATACGCCCTGCATCCCCCCAGGCTCTTCCCAGCCCTGTTGCTTTTCCCTGCCCACCTTCCCCTGGGGGGGAGCCCTGTTGTGCTGGGCACACAGGGGTTCAGCTGATGGAGACTCAGGCTCCTGAAGCATTCAGGGTTCAGGCTCCTTAGCACTTACAGAAATGCCACAGCCAGCCCTGCTTGGCAGCATTTTGGCGATGATAGACTGAACAGCACCACAGATCACTGCAAGCCATGGTACAATGAGGCTGTTGTCGTGGCAGTCCTTCAGAAACTGCAGCCAGTGGCAATGAGCTTCAGTGGCACAGGTGCTTGGTTGTTGAAGAAAGCTGGCTGAAACTTAGCATCCTTCTGCAGCCACCCAGGACTGTTTAATCCTTGCTGCTTGTTACCTATTAGCCGCCTGAGGAAGAAAACAAGTCTTCCTCACCTCTATCTTGGGTCAAAGTTTGAGATACTGTAGTTTTCTCCCTTTCTCCAGTAGCTTTGCAGATACGTAAATTTTCAGAGCCTTTTCTCACTTCATCAGACTTGCGTGGTCTGAGCACTGACCCCACGTTATTAAGATGCGCTCCCATCAGCCCGTAGCCAGGACTGGGATGAGTGAGTGCTCACATGTGCTCTTTGGTGAACTACAGGATGGAGCTGAAGGTGCAGCATTGAGTTGGGCTCCTTACCACCTAGCTGCAAATCAGTATTTATCTTCGGTCAGGTAAAACAAGCGGTGTGTGGACTGCTGAGGAGTCAAACAGAGCTCTGAACAGCCTGCCGTGAGGCACTGAGGTTGCTGGATGCAGCCAAGGCTTTCCAGTCTCTCCTGCTGGCGTAGGGTGCTCACCTGGAAGACCCAGGAGCTCCAGGTGTGTGGAGGCTCCTCCAGGACAGTGTGTGCTGGGGCTGCTCAGGACCTCCCCAGCCTTGGCGCAGTGAGGGTGTACTTAGTGAAGCAGATACTCTGGGCTGCACTATGGGGGGGGTGGGGAAATGGCCACAATCCTTGCTATTAGATGTGAACTGATAAGCAGGTCAGTTTTACAGGATTGCTCTTAGGTTTGGTGGCCTAAAAAGAAAAGCAAAAAGCTGACTATTTCGCCCCTAGAAGAGAATTTAAAAGGTTTGGTTTGGTTCAAATGGAAACTGATTTTTTTTAAAGCAAGTTATGCTGCTTGTGGATTATCTAGCCCCTGACTTCTAGCAGCTCTGCATCAGTTGTACATGTTCCTGGGGGTATGAGGATCTGTGCTGGGGAGACCTGGGCAGGAATGATTTCATCTGTCTCTGTGCAAGAGCCAACTCATTCCATGTTTTAAGCTGTGTATTACTAGTTTAATAAAGTAGGTTCCTTCAGCATGCCAGGGAACTTACTCAGCTACAGCTTACAAAACCTCCTTGTTCTCCCAAAGTTCTTTGTGCAAAAATAGATAGACACCAACCAGTAAATCCAACTTTAATTTGTGGGGGTATATTGAGCCATGAGTGCCCTTATCTGAACGAAAGGTCCCTGGCAAAACTGGGACTAGAGAGCCTTGCAAGGCAATGCAGCTCGCTGTGATTGCACCCTCGTGACCTTCACCTCAGGACGTCTCTGTCTGCAAATGATGTTGGCAGCATGGAGCAACAGATATAACAGCAGCTGCTGTTCCCAGGGCTCTTTGCAAGTATATGTGCATCTGCATGTCTGCTCTGGGGCCTTTCTGCAGTGCCCTAGGAAGGTTTTGGGGGTAAAGGAAGGTGTTTCACTGTCCTCTGCCTGTAAGAAGCTGAAGCAGGTTATCGTTGCCGTGGGACTTGCCCTAAATCTCGTCTTTTCCTGGGACATCATTTCATGCCTGCCCAAACACCAAGCAGCCAAGCTTGTGGCAGTCCTGGCTGTGGTGGGATGGCGTCAGTCCTTCCTCACAAGGGGCAATCTTGTGCCCTGTTGTGAGGCAGCAGCCCACTTGTCCCAACCCCATGTGCAGTTGGCCTCTTGGCAAGAACAATATCTACTGGCACTGCGTCTGACTGCGTAGTGGTAGGGGAGAAGCAGGGTGGCCCTGGGCACAAGTAGCACCGAGTCCAGAGAAGCAAGGAGTCCAGAGCTCTGAGCTAAGAAAGGGGATCCACGCACTCAACAAGTAAAACAAACAGGCTGCTTTTCCCTATCCAGCTCTTGTGAGGCCAAGAAATAAGCATCCTTTGCTTTTATAAGAAAATACTGGGAATGAATGGTGCCCAGTCTGTGTAACACCCTTGGCTCCCACATCCTCTGAAATGTCCTGCTTCCACTTCCACATTTCTTCATCATGGTTAGGGTTACGTGGGAGCCCTCATGTTGTAACTGTGGAGGTTGAAGTGTAATTTGTTGGGATTTGGCCCTCTCATTTTCTATACCTGCTGGGGGCATGTTGCATTAGCCAGCACCCTGGGTGGGCACTGTTGTAGGTCCTCCAGCAAGCTGTGGTCCCTGCAGCCCTTTTTGGGTCTTTGCACCAGTTGCTGGGACAAATGCAGGAGATGACCCACTGCCAGCCATGACTCTTGGGTTCAACCTCAGCCAGCTGATGAGCCTTTCTCCTGGCCAGGTCCTGCTGGCTGCATGGCAGCGGAGACCTGGCATCATTCCCTGCCCACTCCCTGCATGGGGAGCTACCCCCCTGCACCCAAGCCTGGGTCCATGAAGTGAGGCACAGAGGCACTCATCAGCCTGGGAGGTGTCCCTGGAAAGAGAGGGGCAACCCCAGAGCATGGTGGAGACACCATGAGGTCTCTGGAGGAGGGCTGGGTGATTAATGGGTGATTTGTTCCCCATGCTGGGTCCCGGGTTGGTGCTCTGGGTTGGGACCAAATCAGAGAGAAGGGCTTTGCAAGGAGATTGGTGTGGTACAATCTGGTATTGGCACTGACTCGATGGTCTTCATTTTGGTTTTGGGTCTCTTTTCCCCTGTTGAAAAGATCCTGGCCTGCTCTCGGCTGTGCATGTATGTGGTGTGCCCACTGCAGCTCCCTGCAGTACACACGCTCCAAGCCTTGGTCCCAGGAATCATGGATGTATTTTACTGAACTCTTCATGAAAACTTTCACCGTAGACATCTGGCAGGGAAAAGATCAGCCCAGTCCTTTTATATTCAGGAAAGCTGAAAGTAATGGAAACCAGAAGCTGCTGAACATTAGGAGGAATGTAGCAATGAGCACCATTCCTTGTGTCAGAGAACACTTAGCTGCAGCAATAATTTAGCTTAGTTGCAATTTGGTGCACATATATTCTGTATACTTTATTCCTCTTGTTTTTAGTATTTGTCACTTTTGAAACAGCAGAGCTGCAGTGCAGAAGAGGGTGTGATACTAGCCTCTGGCTTTTTTAGAGTGCTCATTTCTAGATAATTTATATTTCTCAGAAAAAAAGCCCCAGCAGAATTACTTATAAGCTCTTTAATTAGACTTTTGCCTTCACTGGAGTAATTTCCAGTGCTCCAAAAGACCAAATTGTTTTTAGAAAGGCCCAGTAGCCCCATCCCTGCCGGTGCTGCGTATGCTGCCCTGCTCACGTTGGGCTGTGCTTGCACTGTTCCAGGTGCCCTGCAGCACCAGAGGGACAGTGCCGGCTTGAAGCTTGTCCGACAGCTACCCCCAGGCTGCTGGGAGCACCCTCGTCTCCGCACCACGCAGCCTTGCAGCAGCAACTGGCTCCAGAGAGTCCGCGTGTTAGATACAGGCTCATGAGAAGGTAAGACATCCCTCCTCATCCACTGATCCCTTTGCACCGCACCATTTCTTAATTTGGTTTATATTTTTAGTGTACTTTGTTCACGTTTGAAAAGATGCCTATTAAAGGGGGCCACTGCTCTGAACACGGGTGTGCAGCAAAACCCTCACTCCCGGGCCACAGGCACCTGAATCGAGATGTGGTGGACCACAATGACCTGGATTCACACCAGCAGGCCCAAGGCCTGCACTCATCTCGGTGAGACTGCTCAGCCCCAGCACGGGCATCTTTGAGTTTTCCTGAGGGCTGGCAGGATCCTCCACAAGTGCAGAGGTGGCACTTGTGGGTGGCCTGTCTTAGGTAATGGCTTTGTGGGTAGCAGACTAATCCTGCACAATCTGGGGTTTTGGTAAAAACGGTTGAGATGTCCTCCAGCCCTGGGAGTGCAATAAGAAGTATCTCTCTACGGGAATAGGACCAAAACCCAGACATTATATTGGGAGCAATATGTCCACTGATCGAGCCCTGGAGCTGGAGCCAGGTTTCTTTCTGCTGCCCCCGCTTCAGACATTGACTCTTAACATCTGTCTCCACTTCTTCTGGGAAGATGGGAGACATCAGCTGAAAATTCCTGGGTGAAGAAAAGATTTGATTTTGGGTCTTCCCTTTCCTGGCTGCTGGTCCTGCTGGGAGTGACCAGAGCCAGCCTGGTCAGAGGGGCTGATCTCTGCTCCAGCCCTCCAAAGGCAGTGACAGGGACCAACGCTGAGGGGTTGGGAGCTCAGCGTCGTCACTCAGCTCAGGTTAAACAGATCCCCTTTTTTTTTTAGCAGAGTTTGTAAATTGTCTTTCTGAGGTGCTTAATGATCCTCTGCACAGCACAAGGAGCTTCATGTCAAGCATCTGGATATCACTCTGAAATTCAGGACCCAGAAGCTGGCACCCAGATGTCCACAGCCTGCTTTGAGTCGGGCCCAGCCTCTTTCTATTAGAGAGGGCAAATCATTCATGTGGGATCTGCTTTGCAGAGCAGGAAGAATAGCCACCTTGCCAGAGTGAAATATGGAGGTTTTCTGAAGCAGTTGCTCTCTGGAAAACTCCAGGCACATGGAATAAAAGCAGTAATTTTTCTTTAGCTTGCTGAAATTTAGGAATTTCCTCAGTTGGGTTGAAAGACCTGCAGTATTCCACTCATTCAACTCCCATTGTCATTTATAAAAAGAGATTTAAGTTTTAGATCTATCATGGCACTTTGTGATTTTCATTTGCATGAAGCTCTGTCATCCCTATTCATACAGCTTGTCAGACATTTAAAGGCTCCAAAGCAGAGACAAGTCTAAACATACAAAGGTTTGTATGCTTATTTCTTGAGCCAGAATAATCTAATGCATGTCCTTAAGACCAAAGAAAAAAAACCCAAAAGTCTAGAAGTGCAAATTCATCTGTACTCCCCTTCTCTCGGCATTTGTGCTTTGTAGTGCAACAGGCACATTTTTATATCTCAGCCCTTGCTTCAGGCTACCTCC
This sequence comes from Ibidorhyncha struthersii, assembly GCA_013398815.1. Lineage (NCBI taxonomy): Eukaryota > Metazoa > Chordata > Aves > Charadriiformes > Charadriidae > Ibidorhyncha > Ibidorhyncha struthersii. Next base: position 38,125 of record VZSZ01010286.1, read on the forward strand.
TGGTAAGATTTTACAGCAACTATTATATTGAGAAATGTTTTCATATAATGATGGAGAACTGCTAGAAGTAAGAGCGTGACTGTTATAATGCAAAATGGGGCCTTTTCAAATGGCAGGCATGTAACAGCAATGGCTGTTGTAGCTGGTTGTGTAGTTCATGGATCAGAATTACTTAGAGATCTGAAAGTAATTAATATATATTTTTTAGCTACTAAACCTTGCTGGGCTGGGGAGAACATGAATCATAGAATAGTTCCAACCCCTTGCCATGGGCAGGGACACCTCCCCCCAGCCCAGGTTGCTCCAAGCCCCGTCCAACCTGGCCTTGAACACCTCCAGGGATGGGGCAGCCACAGCTTCTCTGGGCAACCTGGGACACTGCCTCACCACCCTCAGAGTGAAAACTCGCTTCCTAATGTCTGTTCTAAATCTCCCTTCTTCCAGTTTGAAGCCATTCCCCCTCGTCCTGTCACTACATGGCCTTGTAAAAAGTCTCTCTCCAGCTTTCTTGTAGGTGCCCTTCAGATACTGGGAGGCCACTATAAGTGATAGTACAGCTTGTGGATATACTGATTTATAGCATAAATAGCCCTGATTTATAGCATTTGAGACAATGGCTGCGTGCAAGTGGTTTTAAACAGTTCAGTATGTTGGTGCAGTGCTCAGCAGGTGCCTGGGACTAGTTGGCAGCAGGGGCTACCTGTGGGCCATTGCTCTTTGCTCTGATCCTACAGCTAGGGGGAGGGTTAGGGTCTGGCCCCCTTGCATTTGGGCATACCTGGGGGCAGAAAAGGTCTGAATAACACTGACCATCCAGTATCAGGACAAAGCCCTGAACTGGTAGTTGTTCTGGTGTGTCTCGACTTTTTGCAGACACTCAGTACATCCACAGCGCTGAGTTCAAAGGGCTGATCACAGGGGATGCTTGCTAAAAAAAGCTTTCCCTCATCCTCCAGGCTTAGGGGGATTCTAGGAATTCATGGTTCATGAGTTATGTGGATGTGGTGTCCATTTTTAGTGACCTTAAATGAAATTAAGGGCAACATGGGACGTGTTTGTCAAAATGCTAGTGACAATGACGCTCCTGCAAGACCACAGGGTCAGTTTTCCTCGGGCAAACACAAGTGGAGCCAGCTGCTGTGTCTGAAAGATGAGGTATTGTCCCCCATGCTGCAGAAGAAGCTGCAGGTGCCCCAGGGAGCTCCAGCTGGGAGTGGTGCTTTGGGTGGTGGCAGGAGCTATTTGGGATAGTCTTCTGGCTTCACACATGTCCTGCAGGCTTCGTTCTGGTGAGGGGAGGCCGGTGCTGCAGCCTCGGATGAGCATGCATTCAGTGTGGAGGGTGAATGGGTGATACTGAACAGTGACAGAAGATGTCCAAACAGGCTGGATGACTCAGGGCGGAGGAGACCCTTCTGCTCGTGCACCAGGACCTTCCTCTATCCATTCAGGCATGAAGGCTCCCATTGCTCCTGCCAACTGCTGTCCTCACCTGCCCTGCCAGGTGAGCTCCACTTGCAGCCATTGCCTGTCTGCTCTGTACCAACCAAAGAGAGCATTTGGGACTGGAAGACCTCCATTCAAAGCCCACCCTGGCCCAGAGGGTGTTCATACCCCCTTTGCGAGAGTATATGAATCGTGCAAGAGTCAGTGAGGGGTTTATCTTGTTGAAAATGTGCAAACGATAACACAGATTTTTGGCCCAGAAAGCGTATAACCCAGCAGGATCCTGCCTGTGCTGCCTGCTGGTGATGGGGCTTCGCCCTGAAATGGGAGAGATCAGCTCTGGGGCCTGCCTGATCCCCAGCCTCTCCCACAGAGCTGGAGAATTTTGCTACAATTTTGTTTTTCTCCATGCTGATTCCCACTGTTTTTCTATGCTTCTCAGGGCATGCACGTAGACTAAAGTGCATTTGGTGATGGTTTGGCAATGTGGTCCTGGAAGCCTGTGGCACAGCCCTGCTCTGGGGAAGGGAGAGGGGTGTCTGAGCCCATGCTGGCTGTGCCTTGCTGCCAGACCTCGGTCTGTGCTGCCCAAGCAGGAGTTGTGTAGATGCAGTGTATCCTTGCGCAGCCTGCTGCTCCTCAGACACAGCTCTGCCTGTCCCCAGGCATGGCCGAGCCTACAGACCCAGGGATTCATGTGAAAGTGGTGCTCTGGGTCACACCTGCTCAGCGTTTTGGTGGCTTCTATGTCCCCTTACCAACATCCTTCTTACCTGGGAATTGCAATCGCTGTGTCTAAGAACCTGATAGCACTGTGTGACGTGGCTTCTGCAGCTCCCTTTTGCAGCAAGGGCAGTGGACATCCTTGGCAGCCAAAGCGGTATTTGAAGCTAAGTTTCTGTAGCGTACTGAGGGTTTGGCATTCATGAAAATGTCTGTCACCTAGATTTGGGTGTTGTTCTTTCTGATTAGCCTCTATTTTGCCATGGTTTGTCAAATCATACTTCAGTCATGGCCTCTCCTCCCATCCTCCCTGACATGTACAGTGATGGGAAGCCACAAGGGTTGCCATAACTGATTCTACATGAATCCTCATCTCCTTTTTCCCTTCCTGTGGCCTTGCCCTCCACCCCATGGGTAGCTGCTTTGCATTCCTTTGCCACTGTGCAACTCTGCCCAGGCATCCTGTGAGCAGGAATGGTGGGACAGGTCCCTCCTGGACTATTATTTCTTTGATGTATAGGTGAGAGCAAGTACGAGTGAAGTGCCAGCCGTGGTCATAGCTGGCAGGAGAGCATGTTCCCAGTAGAGGAATTCTCACAACAGAGTCTACAAATCCCAGTTAGGTCCTGAAGTTACTAAAATTGGAAAAAAAGAGTGTCTCCTTTCTTTACATACTGTATATGGCAGAAAATGAACATGAATTGGTGAGCAGGCAGGATTGTCAATCCCTTCCTTCCAAATATAGGGAAGGGGCCGAGCTAAGGGAAGGGGATGAGCCTATAAAAGCTGTCAGGGAGAAAGCCCTTGTTGGTGGCTCCTGATCCCCTGTCCATGCTCATGGCCATGCTGTGACTGACCCACAGAGGGGTGGAGGGCTCCTGCCACAGGTGCTGTTCCCTGTGCCTTGAGCTTCACAAGGCAGTGGGAAACTTGCTGTAGGTTCCCTGCTGGGCCATTCCTTGGGTAAGGAAGGACTGGTGTCTGTGGTTTGCCTTGTTGGTTCTCAACTGGAGTGGTGGCTTACAGTAAGTAAGTGGGAGGTATTCGGCCTTTGGAAAGACTGCAGCTTAGCTGGAGTCTGACTGTTTACTCTTTCTCTTTCAGAGATCAGAGATGTCAGCCCGTTCCTTCCTTCTTTCCGTTGACTGATTGTTAAGGTGAGAATTTAAGGCATGAAAACTAATAGCTTGCCGAGGCTGGCATGAGCTGGCTCTTCCCTTGCACTTACTGTGGGCAGGTCCCTGTCCTTCCCCCTGCATGAGCTGCCATGGCACGTGTCCATTCCTGCCCACTATGGCTGCACACCAGAGGACTAGGACAGGCTCCATGTTAAAAGGGAGTAGGGGAAATCATAAATGAAGAACTGGAAAAAAACTCAGGCTTTAGGGATTCAGTCTTACGAAGGACTACGTGAGTCCTTCAGAGATCCCTCCCCTTTGCTGCACTTCCCCAGGGAGTCCTCCTGCTTTTTCAGACACGGATCCTCTTTCTTTGGGGCTGTGAAGGGTGGTAGCTCTTCTTTGTTGCTTTCGTACATTCCAGCTTTGAAAGGCAAATATCTCCCTCAAGACCTTGCAGCATGCATCTGAGAGATGGGAAGGGTGTTCTCAGAGCAACCAACTTGGGAGGGCTGGTGCACATTCAGCTCCACTCTGCTTGAATCTAAGGGGAGCACAGGGGGTCTGTTTTTCAGCTTCAGCCATGAGCAGAGGTGCTGGCATGGAGGTTTTTGGTGAGGCTGCACCGTACCTTCGCAAATCAGAGAAGGAGAGAATAGAAGCCCAGAACCAGCCATTTGACGCCAAGACCTACTGCTTTGTGGCTGACCCCGAGGTGGAGTACACCAAAGGGAAGATCAAGGCTGCACAGGACGGGAAGATAATTGTTGAGACAGAGGATGGCAGAGTAAGTGCATTCCTCCTGGCCCTCCTCTCCTGCTGAGCACCCAGGGCGTTTGCTAGGGAGGGCAAGGAACAAGAAAGCACTAGACTAGCTCAGGCAAGAAATCTGCTCTGCCCTCTGACTGGGGCCAGCACAGCCTCCAGAGGAAGGTATTGCTCTGGATGCTGGCTTGAAGGTACCCATTGGATAATTATTCTTGCTTTAGGCTTTAAAGATCAGGCAATGCTCTGAAACAGGTTGGGTTCTAGCCTTGCCAGTCTTAGCGTTCTTCAACCTCTGGTTTTAACCCTTTCTCATCTAACACTGTCATATCCACTGACAAATTCCTTCCTTTATGGTAGCAGAGCAGGCAGCTACTTTGAAAGTCCCCTTTGCATGTGAAATTATTATCAGTGTCACTGGCTGCAAACAGTTTCCTTGAGGAGCCTCCAAGGTGTTAATCTTGCAAAAGCGCTGCAATGTCTTAGCAACTTGTGTACTGATAACTTCTGTAAGAATAGCTGCAGCAGCCTAAAGAGCTGCCTCAACCACCATCTTGACAGTAAGTGCTACCAAATTTTTAAGAATAAAGCAAATAAAGAATAAAGCAGTAATCTGTTAGTTTACCCCCAGCCTCCAGCAGTCACAGGTATGTGACTGAGCAGAGGCTGCAGCAGGCAGCACAAGGACCTGCTTTCCTGGGGGCTGGCTTTTTTACATCCATTTGAGCTTTTTGCCTCTGTAGTGTCCTGTGGGAAATATTTCCACAGTTTAAAATTGGAGTCTATGTAAAATTCTTCCTCTTTCTGCAATGTACAGCCTGGTAATTTCTGCTTGTTTTTTTCACAAGGAGAAAAAATGTGTAATGCTTCCTTGCTATGGACATGGTTGCCTCTGCCATTCCTGATTTTGCAAACTTCAAAAATATCTCCTTTTCACCTGCAAATCCCAATCAAGTTAGACTTTCCTCATAGAAAAGCTGTTTCATACGTGTGACCATCTTTGTTTCTCTTCTCTGGATCATTTCTAGTACAACTGTATCCTTTCTAAGAGGTGCGATCAGTAACAAAGGTGTGAATGAACTGACAAACACATCCTACATAAAACTCTCTTATTTTCTCCCTTTCTTTTCTAATAATTCCTGATATTGTAGAGCTTCCTGTCCTCTTCTCAGCACTGAACCGACATTATTTTAGAAAACTCTACAGTAACTCCCAGATATGTCCTGTGAGTAGCAGATAATGCACGATCTCTTATTCTATACGGAGACTTTCAGTGAATCCTAATTGCTGAAGTGTTTGAACACTTTGGAAAGGTATTTAGGGAAACATATCACAAAGCTGCTTTTGAAAACTGTGCCTGTAATTCTTGCTTTGTCAAAAGAAGCCCAAGATCATTCCACTAATGAGGACCTGACCTTGGAAATGGTGTTCAATCTTTAAGAATCAAATATGATCGCAGTAACACAATTTCCTCCTTGGGTTGGATGAGTCAGCTTGGACCAGCCCATGGGAGCAGCAATTACAGCATAAAAGCAATGGGAAAAGCTATATGGAGAAATGACAACAGGATTTTCAAGCTCCTTCATGGTTCAGTGTGGCCAAGATAAACTGCTGCTGTCTGTGTACATCTATACCCCCCTCCAACATACCCCAGGCTCTGGCGGTGTGACAGGACGGTCGTACACAATGTGAGCCCAGCAGACGGTGCTATTTAGTAGAGGTAGAGCGTTTGTTTAATTAGGAATGGCAACAGGCAGGACTGGAACAAATCTGTTCCAAGGAAGGATTTGCTGTTGATGAATCTTGTGCTGTTAGTGTCCTCTGTCTCTCCAGTATTGTGCAGTGTGAGTCCTGGAGGCCGAAAAGTAGACTGGCCAGCAGTTGTGCAGCTGGCTGTTACAGCCACAAGCAGCAGCGATGTGAAGTTCATAAGCAGCAATAATGTGAAGATAGTTCTGGTTCAGCACAAAATCTCCCTGTGTGGCTGTAGCAATTCCAGGACAGTAAATTTATATCCTCTAAATTTGTCAGTGGTGCAGAGTTCCTCTCTGGCAGCAGTGTCTGCCCTGTAGTAGCCTTATCTTGTTTTGCACAGCTTAAAGAAAGAAAAATCTGAATTAGAGCAGCCTTACAGATGTTATCACTCCTCTGTGTTTGTGTCTCTGTGTGTACACATGGAAGGAGCATTGAGAGTTGCTGAATCAAGGTTAACTCCTTCTGAATTATAGACTGTTGCTGTCAGACCTGATGATGTATATGCCATGAACCCACCTAAGTTTGACAGAATTGAGGATGTGGCCATGTTGACCCACCTGCATGAGCCTGCTGTCCTCTACAACCTCAAGGATCGCTACAGCTCCTGGATGATCTATGTAAGTTCCCTCTCATGGCAAAGGAGAAAATCCAGCTGCCAGGAGATGGACTTCAGGGACTCTTCTGGTCTGTTTTTTCCTCACAGACCTACTCGGGTCTCTTCTGTGTCACTGTCAACCCCTACAAGTGGCTGCCGGTGTACAACCCAGAGGTGGTGTTGGCCTACCGAGGCAAGAAACGCCAGGAGGCCCCTCCACACATCTTCTCCATCTCTGACAACGCCTATCAGTTCATGCTGACTGGTGAGCTTTTCTATTTTGACCAGACTCATAGAAAAAAAACTGTGTCAGAAATACTGCTTCTGCCAAATGCCATTCCTTATCTGCCATGCACTCAATTACCTTTTCCATCTCTTACAGTGTGCTACCCTAATTCCTTGTTCTGTGTCACGTTGCTCGGGCTCCCAACTATTGTGCTGTGGAATTAGATGTGCCTATTTTATCTCCAGGTGATGCAAAACCAGCTCCAGACAGTTTTCCCTGTCTCCTGAAGTAGGGTTTTTATTTTTGAAGTGTGTTGTGCTGTTGTACAGCACATTATCTGTATTTCTGGTTTAAGTACGAAGCTAAGCACCATACAGGAACCACTGCAAAGGGTAGTTGCAGTTGGACAGGACACACTATCTGGGAAGTCCCTAGTCAGCACACCAGCACGTGGCTTCAGGCAACAGCAGGTAGGTTCAGAGCAGAGCTGGAAGAAATATTTTCACCAGAATACATGGTTTTAGTTTGAATCAAGTCATGTCCCGTATTAAATAGTAATAAAGGTAAAGAATGGTAAAGACAGAAGCAAAGAGGAGAGTGCAGGATGGAGCAACGGTGAAGGAGAAGACAAAAAGTGGAGTACAGGGAGGGGAAGAGAGAAGGAGAAAAAGACCATGCATTTTTTCAGTTTTGCTTGCAGAGATTTTGTTTTTCCCTTTGATGGACACCCGGTCATGGGTTACCTGAGAACCAGCACTTTTCCCTACAGCTTCTCTGACTGCAGTTATTTTTCCCTTTGACAGATCGTGAAAATCAGTCTATCCTAATCACGTAAGTACATCTGTCACTTTGAACTTTGTCTCCAACAAAAAGTGGGCAGATAATTCTTCACTCTGTGCTTTCCCTTGACAGTGGAGAATCCGGTGCAGGGAAGACTGTGAACACGAAGCGTGTCATCCAGTACTTTGCAACAATTGCAGCGGGTGGAGACCTAGCCAAGAAGAAGGAGTCCTGGATGAAGGTGTGAGGAAGAAAGGCTTGGCAGAGGGGCAGTTCAGGATGTTATCAGCCTGTGGCTGCAGAGAGCACTGGTGACAAACATTTACCTCAAAATATGAAATATCTTTTATTAGCTTCAGCCACTCTTTCAAAAGCCAGTAAGACCAGGGGCTGATACACAGTTAGGACCACAACAAATGCAAGCCACTGGAGCTGCCACTGTCACTACCCAGGTGTAGCTTTATCTGGACTGAAACCAGGTCTGGGGGGTTGGTGTCCAGGAAGAATCAGAAGCTCCAGTTTCTTCACATGGACCAGTCTGTCCCTGTGGCTGAGAGATGAGAGCTCTGACCATAGGAGAAATTCTGAACAAGAGAAAAATAAATTATTTACCATTTACACACAGTGCTGGTTCTTGGCACTGTAGTTGAGAAGATGCTGCAGTAACTCTGTGCAGCTAAAACGAAGGGCACATGGCTGCACATGTCATCAGGCGAGCCCCAATATAGTAACATTTTCCTACCACATAGCCCCATGGTGTTTTTTAATAATTATTCAAATATTCTTGCAGGGTACACTTGAGGACCAAATCATCAGTGCTAACCCGCTGCTGGAGGCCTTCGGGAATGCCAAGACTGTGAGAAATGACAACTCTTCGCGTTTTGTGAGTTGTCACATTTCTCTCTGCCCCCCCTGCATTTCTAATCCTGTTTGCCTGCTTGTTACTTGCCACTGGGAGTCACTGGGCTCGGAGAAATGTTCTTGCTGACAAATTTCTTGGTTGTTTGTCAGATACGAATGTGTTTACAGCTGTTTCATGCTCACAGCTGCATGGGCTGCAACAAACTGTTCCCCTTTATCCATCTTTGAATATCTAAGATAATTCAGACTGATTTGGGGATGCTGTCACTGAGATTCAAGACAGAGAAAACTACTCTGGCATGTTACCCTGAGAATACGGCACTGACCACAACCTTTTGTCTGCTTGCCAGGGTAAATTCATACGTATTCACTTTGGCACCTCTGGAAAACTGGCCTCTGGTGACATTGAGACTTGTGAGTAAATGAGGGGGGCTTACTGCTTTCCTGTAAAGTAAAGAAGAGCTTGAAAAATTTACACGTGCATGCATATTACAGACTTGCTGGAAAAGTCGAGAGTCATCTTCCAGCTGAAAGCTGAGAGAAGCTACCACATCTTCTACCAGATCCTCTCCAATAAGAAGCCTGAACTGCTCGGTAAGGACAGCCATCACTTAGTGATATTTTACAATAAAATCAATATGGGAAATTTTTCCCTAAATATGCCAACTCAGTGACAGAGGGTCCAGTGGCACCTGCTGGCCTAGCACCATGTGCCACAGGCGCCAGCTTCCCCTTTTGGCAGGTGCCTCAGGCTGTGCAAAACACTGGAGCTTTGATCGTGTGCTTATTTACGTCATCTGCATTCCAGCATCGATGATGACTGGGCTATCAAAGCTGTACACAGCACTTTTGTCTCTGTATAACAGTGTTGTGCTACTCCACCTCCAATTTATCTTCTCTGGGTAAGTTGCAATGCAAACTGTGTGCAGGTTGGTTGCGGGGGTGGCTAATTTACTCTGCCTTACACCCTGCTGGTGTGGAAAGTACAACTTACATGGGCCAAATCCTGTGAACAATCTTCAATAGAAAGGTGAGTAATTGCCTGGGTGCAGGATGGCCAGATACCCTGATCTACAAACCATATATCTGAACTCTTCATCATACGGGCAAAACTTCTTTCCTGTTTCCAGTATGGCCTCTCCAGCCTTTTCCCCCTTCCCACTGCCATGGCATACCCTACCCATGCCCTGCATCTGTCCCAAACACTTTTGCCACACTACTGCACTTATCCTCCCTCCATTGTGCCCATACGTCCCAACTATCCACAGAACATTTCCGAAGGTGGAGCTCCTGTCCCCATCTTCCCACTATGTGCCCTCCTGACATTTACCACCTCCCTCTTCCCTTCCCAGAGAGACTGCCTTGTGCCAGGGGACTGCATGTCTGTACAAGGACACAGACAGATTTATCTTCAATGTATGGAGGGCTTTCTCTCCTGCATGCTGCACAACCCCACTGCACATCTGTGCATCTTCGCTTCTCCTCTTACTCTGCCATAGGATTCAGAACTGAAAATGAGTTGTGAATTTTGGCCTCGATTAGAAGGAGATAACCGCACGTTTGTATTACTTACATGCAATAGCACACAACCCCAGTGGGTGCAAGGGGCATGCAGGATGGGTTAATATATGACATGTATGAGGATAAACACATCCAAGTGTTACCTAAAAGTATCTTTCTTAAAAGCTGTTTCTCTGGCTGGCCCTTGTTCCTTGTCTGCCAGTGCTGAATGTTCAGTTCCCTGTTCACAGCATATTAAACTGGTAGGACCGAGAACCTCCCTGGAACTTTCTGCTCATCCAGTGGAAGGCAGATGAATGGCTTTACTCTGTCTTTCTTGTCTCTTAATAGAAAACCAACAGTTTGGGGATGCAAAAGGAAGAAGAGCCTGTGAAACCTTGCTGAGCTGTTGTTCCATTTTCACTGCCAGGATCTGTCTCTCACTGCTTTGTTTGCCTTTCAGAGATGCTCCTCATTACAAACAACCCGTACAACTACCCCTGCATCAGCCAAGGGGAGATTTCTGTGGCCAGCATTGATGACCAGGAGGAGCTTGTTGCCACAGATGTAAGTACACTTAGCAAGGAGAGACAGTATCACTTTTATGGTCACCACCATTATAATCAGCTGATCTGTCTGGTGTGCAGGCAGCCATCGACATTTTGGGCTTCAGCCCCGATGACAGAATGGGGATTTACAAACTGACAGGGGCAATCCTGCACTACGGGAACATGAAGTTCAAGCAGAAACCACGTGAGGAGCAGGCAGAGCCGGATGGCACAGAAGGTAATACCGTCATGGCTTGGAGAGACGTATTTCCAACTGTTTACATACCATTTTTCACTAGAAATGCAAGGAGTCTTCCAGAAAGAAGCAGTTGTTCCTTGATGAACATAAAAAGGAGGTTCAACCTTCAACTTACCACCTCCTGCAGGTCACTTTCTGCATCCATTTTACCACTTTATTCCTAGTGGCTCTGCTGAAGGACTTTGCGCCTGGGACATGTTACTGTAGTGTTCACCCATTTCTGGTAACACATCCAGACTTGTTCTGCTTGGGTGACATTGTGGAGAAGCAGCTTGAAGGGAAAAACACTCTGTTGTCCCATTACCAATGCACTCACTGGTTTTACCATACTGTTGGGGCTGCCATAGCCACTCAATCATGAGGACCAGCACTACAAGGCTGTTTGGAAAAGTAAATGAGAACATTGGTGAACCTTTGTGGATAGGGTACAGCCAACCAGTTTGCCAGGTTTCAGAGGGAGCTCTGGCTGGCTCCAATGCATTCTGTCTGTCCCAGCTAAGAAAGTCTTTCAGCACTTTTATTGTTGTTGTTTTACAGAGGCCGACAAAGCAGCATATTTGATGGGCCTGAACTCAGCAGACTTGCTGAAAGCTTTCTGCTATCCCCGGGTGAAAGTGGGAAATGAATATGTCATGAAGGGCCAAACAGTGGATCAGGTGAGTGTCAGGGAGCAGCGGGGTCTGTCTTGTCCATAAGGGACAGGAGTGGGTGCAGGTCACAGCTGAGGATGGTCAGGACTGTTAAGGTCTATTAGTGCACTTTGTGGGCTGACAGTATCCATGCATGGTGGAGGGGCGTTTTATTCTGGTGATGCACTAGCAGTGCCCTGACACAGCTGTGTGAACCATCTCCTTGCAGGTGCACCAAGCAGTGAATGCCATTTCTAAGTCAGTCTACGAAAAACTCTTCTTGTGGATGGTGATGCGCATCAACCAACAACTGGATACAAAGCTGCCAAGACAGCACTTTATTGGGGTCTTAGACATTGCTGGCTTCGAGATTTTTGAGGTTTGGTTTTACATAGCACTCTCAGACTTCTGGCTGTCTTTAAATGCTTTTTTTCCTTTTGTTTGACTTTTCTGACTTTTCCTTCTCACCCCAAGGCAGCCCTCAAGAACAGGGCAAATCTCTCTGAAGCTGCTTCTGCCTTTGTAGATCCATCACCCACTTTGTAAGAGAAAAGAAAAGGCAGAAGCATAGCGCTGCTGTCTCTCTCCCCATATAATCTGTATTTAGTGACATTAGGGTCACCCAAAAACATCACCAATGCAGGCTACATCAACCATGTGCTGCACAGGACAAATTTTCTGTAAGCCTGGACCACCCATAGTATATCCTTCATGCTATTATCAAAACCCTTCAGGGGCAGTCTGGCTGACCTTGCCTTGACAGCTCTATGAAATAAATTGATTGGAGTCAGTTCAACAATATTAACACATTTACTCAAATATTAGTTCAACAGCTTTGAGCAGCTGTGCATCAACTTCACCAATGAGAAACTGCAACAGTTCTTCAACCACCACATGTTCGTGCTGGAGCAGGAGGAGTACAAGAAGGAAGGCATTGAATGGGAGTTCATTGACTTTGGGATGGACCTGGCTGCCTGCATTGAGCTTATAGAAAAGGTGAGTTTCTTTCTTTCTTGCGCAATCACACAAATCAGATCTGGAAGGGGTTCTTGAGAGTGTTTGCACTGAGGGCCTTCAGTACACTCTCCCTGTGAAGCTCCCAGGTCTCCTTACTTCCACCCTTCCTTTAAACATAACCCTTGTGATTAATTATCCACTGACTGGAAATGTATTCTGCCTTCTAAAACGACATTGCTTTTAACTCTCTGTTCTTTCTTCTGCATCATTATGGATTGTCATTTCGTTGTCATATTTATGCCAGTTGTATTCTGTCTTTGCATATTGGTTCCTCCTCAGGTTTTCCATTCAATTAAATTCAAATCCCTCATGTCTGCTTGCTTTTTCCTCCTGCATAAGGAGAAGTCACTACTGTATTCCAAGAAGTTACTGCACAGATTTTGCTTGGCTTTCTTTGTTTTCCAGCCAATGTCTAGGTAGTTCAAAAACCTATTTATGAAAATCTGGTGCTTTGGCATATCTTGCCAGCTCTTCACAAAAAATCTTGCTTACCTGCTATTCCCAAGCTGACTCTCTGTGAAATACCTCCAGTACTTAAATTTCAGCATTTCTTTCATTTTTCATTTTTTATTATAATTTGAATTAATCTTATTTGAAAACACCTTTTTTCTACTCAGCCCATGGGCATCTTCTCCATCCTGGAAGAGGAGTGCATGTTCCCCAAGGCAACTGACACCTCTTTCAAGAACAAGCTCTATGACCAGCATCTGGGCAAGTCCAGCAACTTCCAGAAGCCCAAGCCTGCCAAAGGCAGGGTTGAGGCCCACTTTTCCCTGGTGCACTATGCTGGCACGGTGGACTACAACATCACTGGCTGGCTGGAGAAGAACAAGGACCCCCTGAATGAATCTGTTGTGGGGCTGTACCAGAAATCATCTATGAAAATTTTATGCAATCTTTATGCCAACTTTGCTTCCATAGATGAAGGTAAGATCGGAGTATTATGTCTCCTGTCTGGTGTTTCCAACTGTAGCTATCACCTGACTTGAATCCGTGTTGAGTCAGTATTCGTGCTCTGTGTATTAGATGCACAATTATAATGCTGTCAAAGGGATCTACAGCAGTACCTCAGTTGAACTGTCATCTCATTTCCAGCTGAAGGTGGTGGTATTAAGAAGAAAGGAACCAAGAAAAAGGGCTCTTCCTTCCAAACTGTCTCTGTACTCTTTCGGGTAGGTGTGTTCTGTGGCACAGCATGGGCCAGCTGCAGAAAATGCCGACAAGGCAGTCCTGTCAGACCTGTCTGCACTAGTTCAACATTCCCACTTTCTCTGTTGCCGTACAATACTGTGGGAAGTTGCCTTTGGGATCTGGTAAAGGTTAATTTGAGTTCTGCTTTGCGGATGCAGTCCAATGGGATGATGGTGGAGAAGGGAAGTCATGTGCTTTGATCAGGTTGTGCAGTTGTAAGACAACCTAGACAGGCTTTGACCTTTGGTGCTGACAGCATCCTTCCCTTATTGGGCTGTAATTGGCTTCTTCCAGGATGCATCTCTCTGGGTACAGGGCACTATGTGGCAACCAGTGCCTTGCAGTCAGTGTGGGCAACACAAATTACATGTTGCAGCCCCTTGATGTTGCTGTGGCACATCTATATCCTGGGATCAGGAACAGGCTCAGACCTTCCTGGCAGGATGAGGAGTGCAGCATCCACCTGGCTGTCACGGGGGCCCTACTCATTATGCATGTCATTATTGCATGAGATGATTTAAGAAATGCAATGTCAATGAAACTATACTGCAGAGCAGGTGACTTCTGATGTCATAGAGAAACACTGATTTTGTGGCTCAGTTCTCTTTGAAATACACATAGCTAATATATCTAAATAATAAAAACAACAAATCACCCCATTCGTTCATTTGATCATCCTCATCCTGTTTAATAGCTCTTATGATTAGCTTCTAACCACTAAGGACACATTTTCATTTTAAGACTGGATGAAAGTTTATCAATTGTATCCACTGTTAGTAGCTATTTACTTTTCTGATGTTTATACAGGATTGTAGAATATTCGCTAGAGGAATAAGGAAAAACTTCTGATTTTTTTTCATCAGAGTCAAATCCTATTGAGAATATTTGCATTATGTCTTGAAGTAATATTGCAAATATTTCAAAAAAATGGCAAATGATTTCTTTTTTTACAGGAAAATCTAAATAAGCTGATGTCCAATTTGCGAACAACTCATCCTCATTTTGTGCGTTGTATCATTCCCAATGAAACAAAGACCCCAGGTAATTCCCAAAACACAGAGTAGAACTTGGCAGAAAGACCAATTGACCAATGCTAGAAAAATCAATGTATCCCCATGTTGCACTGTCATAGGCGTTATGGATCACAAGCTTGTTCTGCACCAGCTGAGATGTAACAGTGTTCTGGAAGGCATTCGAATCTGCAGGAAAGGATTTCCTAACAAGATATTATATGGGGATTTTAAACAAAGGTCTGTAATAACATTCTTGTGTTTGCATTGAGCCCAATTGATTTGAGAGAAGAGTCTTTCGAAACAAATTAATGATATAGTTCTTAGGAAAAGACTATTTTAATATTTAACAACTATGGAAAGCATGAAGACATACCTAATAGCAGGGTCGGTGTGGGCAGTGCCCACACAAATGCCTTCCTGACTACCATATCCCAAAACCTATTTTCACTTCATTCATGCTCATCTGAATGTTTGGGTAGTCTACTTAAATTCTCAAATTTGACACAAGCATGTTTCAGCAAAAACATGGACGGTGGTCTGTGCCACATCCTATATTTAACTGCTATCTAGTAGAAGTTTGAAGAATGTTGTTTAAATGATTCTAGCTAGAATGGTTTTAATGAAAAGAAATTGTGTTAAACCTGATACCACTTCTTTGATGAAATTATAAGCTTGACTGGCAAATGTAGCTACATTAACAAGAGAGACTTCAGCAGGACATCTGAATTAGTTCCACATGGCACTGATTTTGTACAGGGTTAACATTTCTACATGCTAACAGTTCTACAGCACCTTATCTACATTAATTTATAGATGAAAAAAACAAAAACCACCAAGCAATTTTAACTCAGGAACTGCCATGCAAATAAGACATTTGTAAAAGGCTGCTAAATTTAGGGCAACCCACCTGGGGTCATCTGCTTTGAACAAAGGCAAATGTAGGGGCAGATCTCTAAGAACAAAGTAAGTACACCACACTTACAGCACTGAGCAGGGTATCCTGAAGGGCAGGGACATTGAAAAGGATAGAAGTGGCATTTTGGACACTCACTGAAGAAGACTTCTCAAGGCAGTGAGTGGTGTGCATGGGCAGATTTGTGTGTGGGTAAGGAGGGGCATGCTGAAAAGAATAGGGGGTGGAATAATCTCTCAATGTAGGATCAGGAAGTCCATTTCTAGATACTGTGTCTAATTTAGGTTTACATACTTCAGAAGGAATGAGAGAAGCTGGATATGGTTCTGAAAAGAGCTACAGGATAAATGTGAACTCAAGTGCAGTGAGAGATTTAAATCAAACTATTTAACTCATGAAGCTCTATGTTAACAGATGATTTGTTTGTGGTGTAAAGAACCTACAGGTGTAAAGATTTCTGAATATGCAGGAACCTGTCATATAAAGACAGATTCAAAGGAGGAGTCCAAGGGTGGGAGCTGAAAAAGGATGTTGTCAAGGTAGAAGTGAAGTACACCTTTCCTACAGTGAGGGTCAATAGCTCACCTGGGACACTCTCAAGTGTTGAAGGCTTCAAATAAGATTGAAATTTCTTTTTTTTTTTTTAAAAAAAGTACTAGATTAATGACAAAATGGGGGCTGGATGAACAAGGCACTGGGAGGAATGTGTGCCTGTGTTATACTGGAGGTCAGGTTAGATAATTGCAGCAGTCCCCCTATTCTTAAAATCCATTAATTTTTTGAATTTACAGCTAACCCAGTGAGCTGTCACCCCTAGATTAGTGTAAATGACTGTGACACAGATGAGCAGGGTCTCTTAGGGAACCTACTGAACTGACCTGCTGCTTACTGTCTGCTATTTAAGGCTGGTAGTGTGAGTCAGACTCAGCCTTCCTCTGTATCTTCAAAGTTACAGCTGTCCCTGTAGCATCCTGTGCACTAAAATGATACTGACAGTTAAGCTTTTTTCCTTTATTTCGTCAGATACCGCCTTCTGAACACTGGTGTAATTCCAGAAGGACAGTTTATTGATAGCAAGAAGGCGTGTGAAAAATTGCTGTCTTCCATTCAGATAGATCATACTCAGTACAAATTTGGACACACTAAGGTAAACATTTAATTTTTGCACAAAATGAAGAATCATTCATTGCATTAAAATATAAGGCCAGCAATAAGTGATCTCTGTTCTTAATTGCAGGTGTTCTTCAAGGCTGGTTTGCTAGGTGTCCTGGAAGAGATGCGAGATGATTGCTTAGGACAACTAATCATGCAGACACAGGCTTTATGCAGGGGATACCTCATGAGACTTGAATTGAAAAGAATGTTAGACCGAAGGTGTGTGTCTTCTGTGAGGTCTGGTTTCTCAAAGATGTGCTTTTTTCACAGTACTGATGGATCACTGTGATTTCAGGGAGTCCATCTTCTGCATCCAGTACAACATCCGTGCATTCATGAATGTCAAGCACTGGCCCTGGATGAAGTTGTACTTCAAGATAAAACCCCTCTTAAAAAGTGTGGAAACTGAGAAAGAACTGGCCACGATGAAGGAAGAGTTTGGGAGAATGAAAGAACAACTGGCTAAATCAGAATCCAGGAGGAAAGAACTGGAAGAAAAAATGGTGACTCTGGTGCAAGAGAAAAAGGACCTGCAGCTGCAAGTACAGGCCGTACGTAATTTAAAACCATTTTTGGCTCCACAGGTTACATCAGTTTTCAGAGTGTTCAGGAAAAGGCTGAATGGAAATCCAGTTATTTCATGTTCCAGTTGCATAATGAGCAGGTGATTTCTGCAAGTGTCAGTCCCAATGTGTGACAATGAAACACATTTCTGTCTTCTGTAAAAAGGAAAATGAAAATTTGGCTGATGCTGAAGAAAGATGTGACCAGCTGATCAAAGCAAAATTCCAGCTGGAAGCAAGACTAAAGGACGTAACAGAAAAACTGGAGGATGAAGAGGAGATAAATGCTGATCTGGCAGCCAGAAAGAGAAAACTGGAGGATGAATGCTCTGAGCTGAAGAAGGATATTGATGACCTTGAATTAACATTGGCCAAGGCTGAAAAGGAAAAGCATGCCACAGAAAACAAGGTACTTTTTATTTCTACTGTTTGCATGTTTAATAACCGTTGCACTGTCTATATATAGGATGTAAAGGTGCAGTCAACTTGAACAATAACACAAAGTTGTATAAGGAAATCTATGGGCCTGGTGTTAAATATGGTCACCTCTGTTGTGCAAGAAAACCAACCCATAAGGATACAAAAAGGCATTAAAATGAAAGTTCAGAATTGCTTTGTGGATTCAGAAGGGTTGATATATATAAGCAGAGAGGTTGTTTAGTTGGACCATATAATGCAACTAATGAAGTCTCTTTGGTAGTCTAGCAACATGTTTATGGCCTTTGTGTGATCACACAAAGCAGCCAAAATTATGAGAGACCTTCAAGTATTTTGCCTTAAAATAGGTTAAAAATCTAACTGAAGAAATGACAGGCTTGGATGAGACTATTGTGAAGTTAGTCAAGGAGAAGAAGGCCCTGCAAGAAGCCCACCAGCAGGCACTGGATGACCTGCAAATTGAGGAGGACAAAGTTAATACCCTCACCAAAGCCAGGATCAAGCTGGAGCAACAAGTGATCCACGTGAGCATGTTCAACACAAGGAGAAGGGGCAGATTCTTCAGTGGTTCCATTAGTCATCATATATTTTTATGTTACAGGTTGAAGGATCTTTAGAACAGGAAAGAAAAGTTTGTATGGATCTTGAACGAGCAAAGAGAAAGCTTGAGGGAGACTTGAAGCTTGCACAGGAAACCATAGCGGATCTGGAGAATGATAAAGAACATTTGGATGAAAAATTAAGGAAGTATGAAAAAAAAAATTGTGACAAATTAACTATTTGTTTTTAACTGTGCATATTTTCTTTTTATTAAAAGAATATTTCCTTTACAGGAAAGACTTTGAATTTAACCAGATGCAAAATAAAATTGAGGAACAGCAGAGTTCAAGTATTCAGTTGCAGAAGAAGATCAGAGAATTGCAGGCAAGAGACTTTATGTAGCTACTTCAGCATTACTGTTTGCTTGTTTAAACTGTAGTAGCATGAATAATGCTTGTCCACAGGTGGTCACTGATAAAATCTCTGACCCAGTCACAGTAATTACCTTGACATGTTGTAATAATTTTCTCCACACAACCGAAAGCTGTGATCTAAAGTTAGTATGAGTTGATCCATAGGTCTTTTCCTGTTGGTAAGCCTTTGTCTACAATGGCAAAACACTAAAATTCAAAGGAACTTTGTTTTGCTTATAGTCTCCGAAACAATGGACTTGGTATTCTACTATTACAATTATGCATTAACCTAAGCCTTGAATGATGTGCTCCCTTATTGATTCTTGCTGTGCTATTTCCTCATTATATAGGCCCACGTTGCAGAGCTAGAAGAGGAGACGATGAGTGAGAAAGTGATACGGGCAAAAGCAGAGAAGCATTGTGATGAGCTGGCTAATGAACTTGAGGAAATCAGTGAAAGACTTGAAGAGGCTGGAGGAGCCACCACTGCTCAAACTGAACTTAACAAGAAGCGTGAGGCAGAATTTCAGAAGATGCGTCGTGACCTCGAAGAGGCCACGCTGCAGCACAAAGCCACGGCTGCTGCCCTGCGGAAGAAGCACGCGGACAGCACAGCTGAGCTTGGGGAGCAGATTGACAACCTGCAACGAGTGAAGCAGAAGCTGGAGAAGGAGAAGAGTGAGCTGAAGAAGGAGATTGATGACTTGGCCAGTAGTACAGAGACCATTACTAAGTCCAAGGTGTTTCTTTATAAGTGAAATACTTGAATTGGCAATATTTCTGTCTGGTGGGAATTTAATTCAATACAAACACACATACACAGATTCCATTTTCTTACTCTCTTTCAGGCTAATCTGGAAAAAATGTACCGCACCCTGGAAGACCAGATGAGAGATATGAAAGCCAAATTTGAGGAAACCGAAAGAAATATGAATGAGATGCTGATACAAAAAGCCCAGCTCCAGGCAGAGTTCGGTAAGGAAGGCACAAAGATCTGCTAATGGGGTATTTTTTCCCTTCAGTAGCAGAGAGACCCTTTAATATGTACCATGAATGAGACCTAATTATTCTCAAAGTGAGCATTCTACTTCCAGACCCATTGGTACAGGCATAGACAACATTAGAAATAAATCGAAGGAAATGAGTTAATAAGTGATACTTTAAAGTTCATATCATAGAATCATAGAATCATAGAATTGTTAAGGTTGGAAGGGACCTTTAAGATCATCAAGTCCAACCATTAACCTAACCTGAGAAAACCACTTTTAAACCATATCCCCAAGTACCACGTCTACTCTTTTTTTAAACACCTCCAGGGATGGCAAATCCACCACCTCCCTGGGCAGCCTATTCCAATGTTGGATAAGCCTTTCAGTGAAAAAAATTTTCCTAATATCCAATCTAAACCTCGCCTATATCATAGAATCATAGAATGGTTTAGGTTGGAAGGGGACCTTAAAGGTCATCTAGTTCCAACCCCTCTGCCATGGGCAGGGACACCTTCCACTAGACCAGGTTACTCCAAGCCCCGTCCAACCTGGCCTTGAACACCTCCAGGGATGGGGCAGCCACAGCTTCTCTGGGCAACCTGGGCCAGGGGCTCACCACCCTCAGAGTGAAAAATTTCTTCCTAATATCTAATCTAAATCTCCCCTCTTCCAGTTTGAAGCCATTCCCCCTCATCCTATCACTACACGCCTTTGCAAAAAGTCCCCCTCCAGCTTTCTTGTGGGCCCCCTTCAGGTACTGGAAAGCTGCTATAAGGTCTTCCTGGAGCCTTCTCTTCTCCAGGTTGAACAACCCCAACTCTCTCAGCCTGTCTTCATAGGAGAGGTGCTCCAGCCCTCTGATCATCTTTGTGGCCCTCCTCTGGACCCACTCCAACAGGTCCATGTCCTTCTTGTGCTGATGACTCCAAAGCTGGATGCAGTACTCCAGGTGGGGTCTCACCAGAGCGGAGCAGAGAGGCAGAATCCCCTCCCTTGGCCTGCTGGCCCCACTTCTTTTGATGCAGCCCAGGATGCAGTAGGCTTTCTGGGCTGTCAGTGTACATTGCCGGTTCACGTTGAGCTTCTCATCAACCAACACCCCGAAGTCCTTCTCCTCATGGCAGCTCTCCATTCTCTGCCCAGCCTGTATATGTGCTTGGGATTACTGCAACACAGGTGCAGGACCTTGCATTTGGCCTGTTTGAACCTCATGAGGTTTGCATGAGCCCACTTCTCAAGCTTGTCCGGGTCCCTCTGGATAGCATCCCTTCCCTCCAGTGTGTCAACCGTGCCACACAGCTTGGTGTCATTGGGAAACTTGCTGAGGGTGCACTCAATCCCACTGTCCATGTCACTGACAAGGACAGTGCCAATTGCAAGCCAATGCCAAATGCCAATTGCAAGCATTATTTGCTTAGGTAAATAATTCCCAGAATGATGTGAGACAGCTCACTGATTCCATGCAGGGGGACTAGGAATTTGGGAAAGTCCTAAATGATTTAAGCAACCTGTTAGAACTGCACATTTTCCTCCAAGAGTGCATGTGTCCACTGTGTGTACAGTATCTGTCTGTGTGCTACCCTCATGAATCTTGTTTCTGCTCCCACATGGACTTCTTGGAACAGTGTGCGTGATGAGTGTGAATGCTCTGTGGTCTGGTTGACTGCAAGGTCAGACATCTCAAATTAAAATGCCACTGAGTTGGCTTCAATTAACCTTCTGAATTTTAGGGATTTTACACAAAAGCAGGTCAGGGAGCGCTGACATATGCTGTTCTAGCAGCTGAGCCATAGGGCTACACCTGCCATGAAAACCCTTTTTATGTGAATTTATATGAATGTATGTGAATGAACTCTATAGGTGCACCTGTATGTGGATGGAGATAGAGTTACAAGGAAACAGGAGACGGAAGCGGGCATAGCATGTGAAACTCTCCCAAAATCTGGTAATCTCTGGAAGCTAGTGGTCCTGATGAATCTACAAGAACTGCCAAGGCCTGCCAAGTTAGCCCAAGGCCACTGGCAAACATCAGCATCAACAATGGGTTGTATGACTGGGACCACATCCAAGAGGGTGGTGGCTGCCGTATGCAAAGACTATGGGATACCACCTGGTGAAAACAGGAGCCCCTGAAGCTGGGCTTGGCCTTCCAGGTATCCTCCTGCTGGGAAGATATGGGTGAATGTATGTGTGTGAGTGAGCTCTGAAGAAATATATGAATGTGCTCAGTTCAGAGTTGCCTGGCATTAATGATAACAGCTCGAGGCTAATAACTATAGCAACTTAGTTAATGGTGTTCAAATAAATACTGGTTGTGATCTGTGGCTCCCTCATCTCCATCCCTTATCAGGGAAAAGGGAATTTACAAGACCTTTTGATGGAGGATGTCATGTGGGAACACACAGACCATAACCAAATTCTTTCTTCTTTTCTTCTGAGTGATCTTGTTGGAGTGATCATACTTGCAAGATGATTCTATAAATCTGGCCAGTTCGTTGTAATGTCATTGTGCATAGTGGTCAGGGGGAATCTTAGAATGAAATTGAAAGCTTGAGAAAAAAATCTAAAATAGCTCAGGAAAAGTCCAAAAAAGACAATATTGGAGGGCTACAAGAAGACCCAAGAACTCTAGAGGTGACAGCATGGGCTATGGGCACCTCTCCAAGAAAGGAGAGAGGTGTTACTTCAGCCCCCAGGACAGAGGGTGGTGTAGAATAAATGTTTTCCAGTTATTGTAAAGCTTATGAAGTGAAAACTTAGGATATAGCTCTTGTATCACAGGACCAATTACGGGAAGCTGCTAAAGCATTTTGTGTCAGTTAAGCCAGTGTGACACCATAAAATCATACCGCTTCAACATGAAAACTGTGTTTTAAAAGCAACAATTAAGCAAGTTTTCTAAAGCAAATTTGTCTTTAGAAAAGGAATATCATCTAGTGGCTCAAAATGTAACAAGGGAATAATGTAACTGGAATTAGACAGTCAGGTGAATTTAGAAAAAGAAAGAAAAACAACAGAAGCATTTCGAAGGATTAAAATATACTGTGCAACGGTTCATCCCAGAGCAAGGGAGAGCTCCAAAGGGAACTGATCATAAAAAATGTGAAACTAAAATTGGATGCTTGCAAAAAGCAGATCAAAATGAAAAAGAGATGCTGACCTGCAGGAAGTGATGGAAAATTAGAGTGGGAGTCAGGAGAAAACACTTATTAGGATAATACATATGAACGGGAAAAGGAGTTGGTAATAACAGCATATACAATGACTACTACCACCATCCCACCACAGACATGTACTGCAGTCTCATTACATTAAAAGAAATGACACCAGAAGATGTAAGACAGATAGCTGCAGATCTTGGGTCAGTGAAAGAAGGTACAGTTGTGGGTTGGACTTTTAGAATCTACTTCAAACATTTAATAAAGTAGGAATGAAATAGGTAAATTGATTAGCCTTTGTGCTACACCAGCTCTTAGCCAGGTTAAATATCATGCACCAAGGGATCATTATATGGCCTCCTTGATGACTACCTTAAGTCAAATTGCCCAACAGATAGGTAAGGCAAAAATGGCATTGGCAGCACTAACATTAGTGCATAAGTTGGGAGATGATGGGGAGTCGCTCAGATACGGGCAAGGCAAATACCACGTGCAGGTCACCCAGTCCTGATGGAGCACGGGTAGTTCTGATCCTCCAGCAGCAGCAATGATGAATAAGGTTCCTTTTAGTACTAGGTACCCGAATGCATCACACTATGTATTGCAAATGCCCGTGTAGAAAAAAGTAGGGAAACCTACCTGGAATCAGTAGGAATATTACTAAATATTGTGAAGTGGGTTTAGGAGAAAAGGAAGAAAGGGGAAAAAGGGGGAAGTTCCCTATGCAGGCCAAGCAGGACCAAAGACTTACAGTACAGTACAGACAGCAGAGGAACAGCAGAGAAGAGGAAGTTTCCAGAGTGGATGAACAGAGAAAGGAGAGGTCAAGTAAACATTGATAGCAGGAGTAGGAAAGCAGAATAAATTACTAAACTTGTGCAAAGTGGTGGAGAGTGTTAAAGTGTTTAGTAGAAGGTATGGTAAAATGGAGTGGGAGTGGGAAGAAAACAGAATAAGCTAGAAACAGTTCTCTTCAAGTAAACTTGAAGAGAAACATCTAGACCTAGAGACAGGATTGCCAGTTTCCCTAATGTTCTTTCAAAAAAGGATGTCAGTATAGAAGAAATTTAGAAGGTATAATAAACAAGAAAGGAAAGGAAGCTTTGAAACTAAGAAGCTGAGAAAGAGAAACTATAGAAAAACTAAGTGCTGTGCACTTAAGTAGTTAAAGCTGAGAGGATTGTGCGATAAGCATGTGTATGTGGAAGTCTGAATGAACTGTAAAACTCATGATTAAAACAGGAGTAATGTTCAAGAAGATAGAATAGATAAATGTTAGAGAAGACATCTGTCTCAATTTCATTACTAAACTCTGCATTTCTCTAAGAGTAAAGATGGCATTGTAAAAAACGTGCAATGAGAATGGTAAAATAAAAACGGTAAAAGTGCATACATAAAGGTAACAACTGATAAGGTAAACAACTTTGTGTGATTCCACTTGTCTGTTACTGATTATTATTTATATCTGAATGTTTTCAGGATGCTTAATCTGGACAGTACCGGAAACTTATCTTCTCTTGTCACAGGTGAATTAAGACGTCAACTTGAAGAAAAAGAAACCATAACATTGCAACTGTCCAGAAGCAAGCAGGCAATTACACAGCAAATAGAAGAACTTAAAAGGCAGCTAGAGGAAGAGATCCAGGTAGCGCTAATTACTGAGCAAATGCTAAGGCTTCAAAATGTATCAAAGCCTCATTCATTTAAAAAACACTTATGGAACTTTGTAGTTTTGTTGCCTACAGTCTAACACAATAAAATTACTACTGGGCAGAATGTGTACAGTGAGCAGTGTGTTTAAGTGCTTTGCTAAGGAGGTCTCTGCGTATTAAAAGTGGTTTCACTTTTGGTGAATTTTTTCACATGCTTTTTAACTTTAAAGCTGTGGTCTATGTGATTTCTTTTGCTTCTATAGCCCCAGGGAAGAAAAGCTACAGCACGTGCCAAGGTGAGAACAGCACTCTTGATCTTTTCTAGTGGTAGAGCTGAGAAAAGTTGGTTGCAGCTGAAGATAGCTGCCTGAATGCTTAAAAACCTCTGGCCCTTTGTCTTCTGCCCAAGCTGCGGTGACCATATTTTTATTGTGTAAGGTCATGGAGTGACTGCTGGTCACAGCTAATGTAAATACGTGATATTATGGGTAATTTTTAGTCCAAGAATGCCCTGGCCCACGCCTTGCAGTCTGCTCGCCATGACTGTGACTTGCTCCGGGAACAATTTGAGGAGGAGCAGGAAGCCAAGGGGGAGCTGCAGCGTGCCCTGTCCAAGGCCAACAGCGAAGTGGCCCAGTGGAGAACCAAATACGAGATGGATGCTATTCAGCGCACAGAGGAGCTGGAGGAGGCCAAGTACGTGATAGATGGGTTGAACTGTCCAGATGTTATGTACACTGTGCAGAACATAGACCTACTTTAGTAGCCAGGCCTAAATTATTTTACTGGGGTCTGTGTATACACTTAATTGAAAAAACGACTTCCGATATTGTACTTATTAAATTCTGTACACTGATTTTTTGAATCATATGCTTGTTTTATTGTATTCCTTAAGGAAAAAACTCTCTCAGCGTCTCCAGGAAGCAGGGCAGCAGGCAGAGAGTGTGAGTGCAAAGTGTGTCTCCTTGGAGAAGATGAAATTGAAGTTGCAGGGGGAGGTGGAGGATCTGACAGTGGACAAAGAGAGAGCAAACACATTGGCAGCTGCCCTCGACAAGAAACAGCAGAACTTTGATAAGGTGATAAGTGAGCACAGTATCTTTTAAATCTAGCCTTCCTAGAAGGCCAAACTAATACTCCTTACTTAAGTCAATACTGAAGTCAAGTTGTGTCTGACAGTTACAAGCTCCTGTAGAGCATGGCAATAGGAATTTGTCCTGTTTTAAGAGACTACAGTATATATCTAGTACAGAAAATAGCCACAAATAAAATAACATTTTCAATACTAGCAGGGAATGAAACGTGATGTCTTTCAGATTGTGGCAGAATGGAAGGCAAAGTATGAGGAGAGCCAGCTGGAGCAGGAAGCTCTCTCTAAAGAATCATGCTTGCTGAACACAGAGCTTTTCAAAGTGAAAAATGCCTATGAGGAAAGCTTGGATTGGCTTGAAACCATCAAACGGGAAAACAAGACTCTAAAGCGTAAGTGTTGGCTCTGGTTTCCCATTAGCGGTTCACAGTCCTACCACAAGAAGTCATGCTCTACAGGCATGCTCATGTCTGCATGAGGTACACTAGGTTACAGGACTCTGTCATTACTATTCTCTCCGTTTTAATGGAGAACACAAAAGTCTCACCAAAGGTTGTTGAGCAAGTTTGCAAAGTGACAAAGCTATTAAAGCAAATGTCCTGGCTCTCCATTATCTGCTGCAGAGATGTATGACCAAGGGCATTTAGATGCCACTCTCAGGTAACGATGGCGCCCTCAAGAGGCTGTACAGCTTGTGAAAGTGAATTTTACAGAGGCACTGTGAACATACAATGGCAAGACCTATAGTGTTACCCTGGTGGCCTGTCCAGAGACATACACACATGCAGGTATCTCCCAGGCTCTCTGTGAGGAGGGCTATGAAATCACACCAATGCCTCTGTGTTTATGTCATCCTGCATGAGTTGGCTTATCTGTTTTTATCTGTACACACATATACACAAACACAACTGTGTACACATGTACGGGTGTGTATACGTACATATATATGCAGGTATACAGAAGAGGTGTTGAACACAGTCACAAAGCATAGAATTCAGCTTCTCTGGCTACCCCAGGCTGATGTCATTCTTATCCCACAGAGGAAATAGCCGATCTGACTGAACAAATTACTGAAAATGGCAAAATGATCGGAGACCTTGAGAAAGCCAAAAAGCAAGCTGAAGCAGAAAAATCTGAGCTGTGGTTAGCTCTGGAAGAGGCAGAGGTGAGTTTAGTTTAAATATTACCAGAAAATGTAGAAAGCAGTCTGAACAGCTTTCTGTTCTCTCTCCTGGGCAGCGGCTATGTGCAAGGCTGATTGCCGCAAACTTAAAGAGTTTGTGTGCCATCACTGAGTAACATCACAATGATTGTGTTCTTTGAAACATTACTTTTGTGTTAGTTTTTCCTCTTTCTTTTAAAGGCAGCTCTTGAGCATGAAGAGGTCAAAATCCTTGGTGTCAATCGAGAACTGACTCAGATTAAATCAGAAATCAACAGAAAGATTGCTGAGAAAGATGAGGAGATCAGCCAGTTAAAAAAGAACCACAAAAAGACTGTGGAGACAATGCAGGGTGTTTTGGATGCTGAGATCAGGAGCAGAAGTGAATCTTTAAGGCTGAAGAAGAAGATGGAGGGAGACCTGAATGAAATGGAGATCCAGCTGAGCCATGCCAACCGCCAGGCTGCAGAGGCACAGAAACACCTGCACAGCATCCAGGGAATTCTCAAGGTCTTGTTTTACCTGTCTAGTTGATTTGTTTTTAAGCATAGTATCCAAGAATTTCATTAGGACAAAATTGGCTCTTCGTATTTAGGACACGCAGCTGCACTTGGATGATGCTCTTAGGACACAGGAGGGCCTGAAGGAGCAGGTGGCCATGGTGGAGCGCAGAGCAAACCTCTTGCAGGCTGAAGTTGAGGAGCTACGGGCAGCCCTGGAGCAGACGGAGCGCTCCAGGAAAGTGGTTGAGCAGGAGCTTCTGGATGCCACTGAACGTGTGCAGCTCCTCCATACACAGGTAGTTTGCTATGCTAAGGCAGACATATTTTTGGGTCCAGAGATTCACAGAGTAAGAACAAATAGTAATTCATGGTCTCTGTGTAAGAGACCAAAGGCAGACACTCAATGACTCTCTTTTTCTCCTTCATAGAACACCAGCCTTTTCAATACAAAGAAGAAGCTTGAAACTGATATGGCACAAATCCAAACTGAGATGGAAGATATTACTAATGGAGCAAAAAATGCTGAAGAAAGAGCAAAGAAGGCAATTGCAGATGTGAGGATGTTACTGTGTTTTTCTGTTCAAATTTTCAGGGCTTCCCAATGGCATTGCTGCTGGGAGTTAATGTAGATATTCTTGTCACAAGTTGGACAAAGAGCCAATCTGTGGGCCTGGTTGAAGGGGCTATGTGTCAGATGAGGATTAGAGCAACAGGGATATTGTCCTGCTGACGGATTAGTTATTGGGGCTGTTATGATCATAATGAACTAAACCCACATTCAATCACTCTAAAACAAATACTTTCTCCATTGCTGCATGAAAATATAAACCACAAGAAAATCCTGCAGTATTGAAAGCAGTAAAGTGTCTAATGTATTTAAATATTTATCTTTTCAAAGTCCTATTTAAGAACTTTTCAAATGAGAATTGTGAATTTCCATTCAAAATTGGTGCTGTATCCTCCTGTGCAAGGCCAGTGAAGCTCAGCCAGGCACTAAGGCTGGTGTATCAGGGGTCCCAGCCTGCTAATGATTTTTGATGCATAGGATCAAAACAAAATCTTAAAACTTAAAAAAATTATTTGGAGTTAAAATATAAGGAAAACTTCTCCACTTGCTCATGAAAACGAAAAAAAAAAGATCAGTTCTAGTCTGTTAGAATAAAACAGAAATAGAGAATTGAAATGAATTATACACACACACATATTTTTATATATATACTTAAATTTCTAATGCCATTATCTTATTCTCACATTTTTCAATTTAGACTTTTTCGGGTATTTTGCTGCCAAAGCAATTTGTTGAATTTTACACTATTTGTAAGTAATGTCACTCAATAGTTCACCAAAATGCTTGATTTGATTGTGTAGGAATCAAATGTTTGAGAGCAAAATATATCCTAGTTTTGTCTTAAATAACATAGATTGTTTAAAACTATTTTCTGCCTTGTAACTCTAGCCATCCAGGCTATTGTGGCAGTAACAGGGCATGCACTGAGGTACAGCACGCAGATGCCACTACACTCCGCATGTGTTATGCAGAGAAGCCTTTCAGCCGTGCTGTGCCCTGCTCCCAAGCTTTGCTGTGGCTCTTGCTCTACCCCACGGCACCTGGGTGCCAATGAAGGTCACAGTAATGACCATTTACCCTTTCTATTGTTCTGAGCTCCATGTGTGTAGCAAGGCACTGTTCTTTCACATACTTCCAGTTTCTTGTGTCATCTCCCTTCCAAGGCAGCCATGATGGCAGAAGAGCTGAAGAAGGAGCAGGACACCGGTGCCCACCTGGAGAGGATGAAGAAGAACCTGGACCAGACAGTGAAGAACCTGCAGCACCGTCTGGATGAGGCTGAGCAGCTGGCACTGAAGGGAGGCAAGAAACAACTCTTGAAGATGGAGGCCAGGGTGGGTACCAGCACTGAAGATGGATGTCACAGACACCTTTCTTCTCTGAGTCCTGTGTGAGGGCTCAAGCCAATTGTTGATTGATTCACCAGATCCGGGAGTTAGAAGGTGAGCTGGACGAAGAAAATAAACAATCTGCAGAGGCTATGAAAAATATCCGCAAATATGAACGGCGTGTCAAAGAGCTTACTTTTCAGGTGGGTATAAATAGAAAGCAATTCTGATGTTTTGTCTCACAGGGATGTGTAATTGCACATTCCCTTTCCACAGAATGAAGAACACAGGAAGAACACGATGAGGTTACAAGATCTGGTAGATAAACTGCAGATGAAAATCAAATCCTATAAAAGACAAGCTGAGGAAGCTGTGAGTCACTAAACTGAAGCAAATACTGATTTACCATTTTCTGGGACTGTCAGTTTACAAGCTGGCTCTGTGAGCCAGCATGCTGCCAGGGGGGTTTCAGTTCCTTTTGTTTTGCCATTTCAGGATGAACAAGCCAATACTAATCTCTCCAAATTCAGAAAAGCACAGCATAAGCTAGAAGAGGCTGAGGAAAGGGGAGATATTGCTGAGAGTCAAGTAAACAAGCTCAGAGCTAAAACCCGAGAAGTCCCTTCTACAAAGGTAAGCCTTTATTGCAGGAGGTAGGTGTGCAGTTTGTACTGTTATTTCAAGCAAGTCAAGCAGTAGATTTGTGCCTTGCAGGTGGGTGTAGCCATCATTCAGAAAGGGCTGTTCTGGAAGGAAGGAACTTTGAAGAAAGGCTGAGAGGGTTGAAGTTCTTCAGCCTGGAGAAGAGAAGGCTTTGAGAAGACCTTATTCTGGCCTTTTGATATATAAAGAGGGCTTATAAGAAAGACAGAAAGAATTTTTACCAGGGCCTGTAGTGACAGGGCAAGGGGAGATGGTTTTAAATTGAAAGAGGGTGGGTTTATGTTGGACGTAAGGAAGAAATATTTTATAATGAGGGTGGTGAGACACTGGAACAGGTTGCCCAGAGAGGTTGTGGATACCTGTCACTGGAAGTGTTCAAGCTCAGGTTGGATGGGACTTTGGGCAATCTGATCCAGTGAAAGATGTTCCTGTCCATAGCGGGGTTTTTGGACTAGGTGATCTCTGAAGGTCCCTTTCCGGCTCAAACCATTCTGTGATACTATGATTCTATGACTCTGGCATTTCAGGCTCTGGTGCCAAGCATGAGCCTTCTGGCTAGTTTCATCACATTAGTTTCAGATTTGAGAAACTGCCTCATAAAGTGAAACAATGAGAGCCAACCTAACTCTGAGCATTCCTAAAACAATGCTGGATGGTGCATTGAGACATGATTTTAGGGACCAAAAGACTCATCTTGACATGTGTGGACTAAACAAAGCCTCTCCTTTCCAGGTCGTGTTAGGAAGTGAAAAACGAGCTTCTCTGGGATAACCAGAACTTACACAAAGTATCTGTCCAGCTGTGGATTTTCAGTAGTTAGAGCTACACTGGTAGGAAGTAATCTTCCATTTGCTTATGGACACAAGCATTTTCTGTCACTCTGCTGCTGTACCAGTGTCAATAAAGCAGATATCTGCAACTTCAGATGCTCCAAATGTTGATGTCCAGATGACAGTCATTTTCTAAGTTAAGCACAGTCAAAACTGTGGGTTGAAGTCTTACTGCTGCTATGATTGTGTTTGAGCAATTTTGTCCTGACCTTAGAATCTAGGTGTTTGACAGGCTTCCTCCATACCTTCTGCTTGAAAGTAGATATCCTGACCTTGTTAAATGAAGCTGAGAATAAACTACTGTTTGAGCAGATGTGGTATGTCAAACATGCAATGTGAACAAAATTACAGCATTCACACTTAGTTTCACTGCTGTATCTCTGCGTGGAAGAACAAGACTGGTCCAGCATGTGAGCCCACAGCCATCTGTGTGCACTACAAATCAAGTATTTCTAATCTCCTTGTAGTCAAACTGCACTTCAGAATGTTGGTCCACTTCTGAGCAGTGGTTGCAGCTCTGAGCAGATGAGGACTTGAACTCAGATGTCTCACATACTGTTACATTGGAAGTAGTTACCAATAATCTGTAATGTTAGCAGGAAAATCTGAATAGCTGCTTGAAGCTTATCTCCCCAGTGGCACTGGGCACCATAATTCTGCTTGGTGTTTCCCAAAAAGAAATACGTGTTCAGCTACTTTGTGGTGTATGTGTGGTATAGTTGAAATTGCAGGATCTCAGGTAGTGAGAAAACCTGGATACTCTGGCACTGGTGAAGGCTGCTGAGGAGACATACCTGGCAGCACAGTAAGGGCTAGAGAGTGAATGGGATACCTTTGTGCAATGATCCCAGTGCACTAAGATGAATTAGTTTGTGCACAGGACTGGACACTGGGTCAAATAGGATGCTGACGCTGTTGGGAAGTTCTAGCTGGCTGCTTCATGTTTGTGTGCTTCAGAGATGCATATCCAAATGGATATCACCTTACCTGGCTCCAGGACACAACCACACCAGCACTCAGGAAGCAGTCTGGCCTGCATCTGCTGTCAGTAACAAGGATGGGAGAGGAGAAAACCAAGATGTTCTGTCACTCCTGTCTGAAAAAGGGATGGGAGTCACCTCTTTCTCAGTTTTCAACTATGAAGAGGTTAATAAAACCAGAAGATACCTGTCCCTCCCATGACACCTTTGAAGATTTGGCTCCCTATAAGACCCCCAATTTCTTCCATTCCTCCTCATCCAGTGCACTCATGCTCCTTGGCAAGGAGTCAGGATGGCCCTACCATCACGGTCAGTGTCTGTGCCTAATCCTTACTGGTCCAACATTACCTATGTATGGGCTGCTCCTGTTGGATGGCAGGTCTGTTTCTTCCATTACCACAAAATAATCAGAAGCCTGAATCACTCGGCTGCCACCAGACCAGATCAACAGTTCACTCATTTGTAGCACTGTGCCGTACCCCTTTGCACTGATGTCCTATGTGCCCACCTGACCTGGGATTTGTACTTCAGTGTGCAGAACGGGAGGTAGAGCTGTGCTATAGATGGGACCTGCTGCTGAACACAACCTTGTCCAAATAAACAGTGCCCTGTGACAGCCTGTTAGTACATCACATCTTTGCATCCAATAACCTGGAGATTCGCATCCCGAGTTCAGTCTGCATGAACTATAAATGGTTTCTCAGTTTGAGAGCAAAAACCTTGAGAGTTCCGTGCCAGAGGTACCACCTAGGAACCACTGCAGAAACTATGGTGGTGTGGCATGGCTTCCCAGGTTGGCAAAGACACTGTCATGCCTGCAGAGCACAGCAAAGCCAACTGACAGAGCAGTCCATCAATCCATCATTGTGTGGACTCCAGGAGTCTGACAGCCTCTAACATTTCTCTTTTGTCCACATATTACAGAATGGTTGGAATCAGAATACAGAAGGAATCTCTGGAGGTCATCGGGTCCAAATCACCGCTCACCCCCTCGCCTCCCCTCTGGCCCCCATGGAAACACAATATACACTCACTTTAGAAAATGTCTGATTTTTCATTTTTTCTAGCAAAAGCTGATAGCAATGTATTTTCTAGCATAGATGTTTCTCTTGTCACTGACAGTTCTCCCTGCCTCCTGGGCCCTTCTGTTATTCACAAACACAAGCTCAGTTTGAGCTCTTTAGCTGTTCTCTAGGACGGGGCTTGCGGGACCCTGCCCATTGTTTCTTCCTTAATGTGAACTTGTGCTCGCTGACTGGATTGACTGGTGCTGCAAGGTGGGCTCCCAAAGTGTGGAAGCATGTCTCAGAATTGTTGGGATGGTGTCTGCAGTGCTTCCATGTGTTTTTTAGGCTCTGACCTCATAACTCTTTGGTGGGACGTGCAGTTTCTTGTAGCTTCACACAGTAGTTTAGTAGTGGCACAAATAGGAGTCTCTCAGGGGTTCCTTGCTAAATCTAGATCTGGTTATTCCCACTGGAGCTGTCAGAGTGTACCACACAGCATCCCTTTCTAGGTAGTTTAGTCCAATGGTGATTTTTTTTTTCAGTTGCAAGATTTAGAGCATCTGATATTGGGGTAGGAGGTCTCTTGGTTACTCACCATTTCCTTAGCATCCTTTAATACCTGGGCCATTACGGGATTGATGTTGAGATCATGAAAGTTGGGTGTCTCATTTTTATCTATATCTCCTGCATTCAGCCACATCTTCTCATGTCCTTTCTCAAATCCACACTCCAGGACACTCTGATGCGTTGCCATGTTTCTGAGTTAGCAAATCTGGGCAAACATCACACTTGTACAAGGGAATGAAGCTGTGAGTCCATCCATTCCCACCTTTTGTTACTGAATACAGAAGACTTATACCTGCATGTGGAGATATGGAGGGCCCTTACTGCTACATACTGGTATCCAAAAAAGTGAGTGTACTGTCTTTTATATATGAAATGCAGTTTAAAATAGATGGGGATTTTGGGAACAGTGAACACATTCAGCATTTTCATCTTCTGAATGGGTTTAATCTACAAGTCTAATTTGGAAATGAGATCTCATTTTGATGGTCCAAACTATGAATCCACCCTCATACCCAGACCTTTCTCTAAACCCACTGGGACCATCATGTTTAGTGCTTTGGTTCCTATTCTCAAATCTTCACAACTGTTCTCCATGAATGAGTCAAATGCCAAGATGCCTGTGGCACTTCCTTGCTTGTGTCCTCAAACCAGAGAGCTTGCAACCAACTCTGCTGTCATCAGTCAAGTTGTTCATTCTGTCCCAAGACATGGGAAGCAGATAATTTGCAAACACCAGTACAGGGACTCTGTTTTGCTCAGACGATTAACTGTTGCCCTCAGATTACTGGTCTGAGATAAACAGAACTGTTGCCAGGTTGAGCAGGGTTTGGGGTCATCAATTTCTCCTCTCACCTTGTTCTCCAGAGGTTTGTGAACTACTGCTCTAGCTACAAATGGGTTTTCACATCTCCTTAGGAATGTTTGATAATGATCGTTATGCAATGGCCCAAGCTTTCCTATCACTCTGTCCAAAAAAATAACCTCATGAGATACTGAGTTGATGAGCTGCAAGATCTTCAGCTTGTCTGAGAAACCAGGAACTTTGATAAACCTTCTCAGTCAGTCTAGCTCTTAATATCCTCAAAAACTGTCCCCACACCATGATCCTTTCAAGAGGGGCCTCCATCCACTGTTATGGGCCTGTGATTTGGGGGAATCAGAATTGAATGTTAGTTTTTCACACCAATCGGGACAGATCTGGATGTTTTGCTATTTTGCTCTCCCAAGGAATGACTTCTGTTTCAGCTCCTGCTGCCTGGAAGCGGCACTTTCCCAGCAGACTGTCTGCATCTTGTTCTCAGCAGCTCACTGCTATGCTTCAGGAGGCAATCTAAAGTCCTGCTTTGCTCTTGGGTCATGTCACTGAGCTTAGCCCACAGTGTTGAATGACTGGTCTCACAGTACAATAATCTTCTTCACAGACCTGTAGAAAACTAGTTGTAATTTGCTTAGGAGTAGCTGTGCAAAACCAACAAGAAGTTACTAACTGCCAGGAAAGTCTAGCAACCCTAATCAGGGGACTGTCATTAATCATTCCAGAGTATCCAGGCATCAGCTTGGATATGTCATGTAAGCCTCCCAGCTCTCCTTCCCACTTTTGGTACTATGTTGGTACTCTTGCCCCAGCTACACTGTCCCATATCTTGTAAGAGTCTTTCCCACCTGCTCAACCACAGTGGGCAGAGCATGGCAGCCCCGGCAGTCCCTGGGGAATGGGGCTCTGCAGGGACGAGGCTTTAGCAGGATAATCACTACCCTCACCCCATCAGCTTCTTTCTGATTACAGTGGAACTCTCTCCCATTTTAAGAAGGGGAATTCACTTTTTGGTTTAATGCCTTGACTCACAACGAGTTTGGGGGAGCCTGGCTTTCCCACCTTGAGTCCTCAGGTTGACTGTATCTGGAGACCGTGCTGCCTGCGTTGGCATAAAATGGCATGCGTGTAGATCGGTCTGGCTAGTTTGGAGCTGAAGATCCTGGGAGCACGACTACAGAACTGGGCTCAGGGCCTGCTGGTAGCAATGCAGTTCTGTGGAAAGCCTCTGGTGCACTTTGTGTACTGCCAATTTTATGCAAAAAAAATAAAACAAATTGAAAGAAATGCATGGCCATGATCACAAAGCTTCACAGCTTGAGTTACTGCAAAGAAGCTTAGCCTGTACTGAGCCGGGATGGTTTGCGGCAGCACAAATAGAAGCACTCGCTGCTGGAGAGCCTCAGAGGAGCACACAGCCCTGTCTGGCATCTCCATCACACAGCCTGCCACACCAGGGGGAAGGTTTTAAGGTCCTGGTTGAGTCTCCACCGGGCCAGGCTGCTCTGTAGGAACCTGAGCCTCATTACATGGCACCAAGATGGGGGTAAAGCCTTTCTGTTTATTGCCAGCCTGATCTTTAGGTGAGCAGCCAAGAAGGGGCTGTTCGCACTGCCCGCTCCCAGTTATAGTGTCTTGTGATAGACACAGGGGGATGCCCAATCAGGGGGATGGCAAAGCCAGACTGCTGGGGGTTGTAAGAGGAGTCAGTTTAACTTATTAGGCTGCTGGAAAAATATCTTGCCCGTGAATCACAGAATGGTTTAGGTTGGAAGGGACCTTAAAGACCATCTTGCTCCAACCCCTCTGCCATAGGCAGGGACGCCTCCCATCAGCCCAGGTTGCTCCAAGCCCTGTCCAACCTGGCCTTGAACACCTCCAGAGATGGGGCAGCCACAGCTTCTCTGGGCAACCTGGGCCAGTGTCTCACCACCCTCAGAGTGAAAAATGTCTTCCTAATATCTCATCTAAATCTCCCCTGTTCCAGTTTGAAGCCATTCCCCCCTCGTCCTATCACTACCTGCCCTTGTAAAAAGCCCCTCTCCAGCCTTCTTGTAGGGCCCCTTCAGATACTGGAAGGCCGCAGTAAGGTCTCCTTGGCACCTTCTGTTCTCCAGACTGAACAACCCCAACTCTCTCAGCCTGTCTTCATAGGAGAGGTGCTCCAGCCCTCTGATCATCTTTGTGGCCGTCCTCTGGACCTGCTCCAACAGGTCCATGTCCTTCCTATGTTGGGGTCTCCAGAGCTGGAGGCAGTACTCCAGGTGGGGGTCTCACCAGGGCAGAATAGAGGGGCAGAATCCCCTCCCTCACCCTGTTGGCCCCACTTCTTTTGATGCAGCCCAGGATACGGTTGGCTTTCTGGGCTGCGATTGTGCATTGCCAGCTCATGTTGAGCTTCTCATCAATCAGCACCCCCAGGTCCTTCTCCTTGGGGCTGTTCTCAATCCGTTCTCCGCCAAGCCTCTATTTGTGCTTGGGATTTCCCTGAACCAGATGTCGGACCTTGCACTTGGAATCACAGAATCATAGAATTGTTAAGGTTGGAAGACACTTTAAGATCGTCAAGTCCAAACATTGACCTAACCTGACAAAACCACTTCTAAACCATATCCCCAAGAACCACATCTACCCTTTTTTTAAACACCTCCAGGGATGGCCTTGTTGAACTTCGTGAGGTTGGCATGGGACCACCTCTCCATCCTGTCCAGGTCCCTCTGGATGGCATCCCCTCCCATGGCAACATACCAAGCAGATTCTTCAAGAGGCATAAGTCAGCTCTCCTGAAGTCCAGGGTGGTCAGCTTGCAGGCTCCTTGCTGCCTTGAGGATCTTGAACTCCATTTCATGGTCATTGCAGCCCAAGCTATGCTTGAGCTGCCTCTTTGTTGGTAAGGACAAGGTCCGGCATAGCTCCTCTCCTCGTTGGCTCCTCTACCACTTGAAGAAGGAAGTTGTCATCAATACAATCCAAGAACCTCCTGGATTGCCTATGCCCTGCTGTGTTATCCTTCCAGTAGATGTTGGGGTGGTTGAAGTTGCCCATGAGGCCTGTGAACACGATGCCACCCCTATCTGTCTGTAGAGGCCCTCATCCGTTCGATCTTCCTGGTCAGGTGGTCTGTAGCAGACCCCCACTGTAATGTCCCCTGCTCCTGATTTCCCTTTAATCCTGACCCATAAGCTCTCAGTCAGCTCTTTATCCATCCCTAGGCCAAGCTCCATGCACTCCAGCTGGTTGTTGACGTATAGGGCAACACTGCCTCCTCGTGTCCCCTGCCTGTCTTTCCTGAAGAGCCTGTAACCTTCCATGCCAACACTCCAGTCATAGGAGCCATCCCACCATGTTTCTGTGATGCCAGCGGGATCATAGCCTTGGAGGTGTGCACGTGTCTAGCTCCTCCTGTTTGTTCCCCAATGAATACTTGTGCCTCTGGCCTGCCAGCTGAACCGAATCTTCATCTGCAGAAGTCCTGCACATGCCTGGGAATGTCTCAGGAAGCTGGGACTGTGCCAAGGGGCCTTCTTCCAAGAGCTAGAATCCATCCCCTAAGGGTGTGGGATTGCATTTCGTGGCAGCACTTTATAAGCTCCCTAATACACATTCAGTCCCCTGACCTGCTAACACTGCTGCTGTGCATCAGTCTAGCTGACTGTGGAGTGCCAAGGGAGACTGACTAGGCCAGTTGAACCAGCTGGAAAACTGTTCTAGGAGAGTGGTGTATTTTTTTTTTTCCCCAGAGAGCTTAATGTGCAGATCCTGTTTTCACAAAGCAACAAAAATGAAACAGAAATAAAATAAAACTGAGACAGAAAAATAAAAGAAATTAATACTGGAAGAAGAAATAGCATGTTAAAAGGATGGGAGTAAGTTGGGGACGGGATTTGTGGTGGCTGGGAAGAGGAAAAAGGGCCTCTCAGACATCTTTGGTGATGCCTAAGAACCACTCAGACATAGAGAGCTTCATGTGGTAAGAGGAGAATACCCTCCTGGCTGAAAAGGATTCATGTTTCCCTTGCACATAGTTACACACCTCTGGTATCTCTTTAGCTCTCATGGATGTGGTCAAAAATAAAGCATGCAGCACATGACCTAAGCTTGGGGACAGGTGCACAGCCCCAGGCAGGACTTGCTTTCAGCACGGCTGGGCCGTGTAATGGGACCGAGGCCTGGCCTTGTATCCCCGCAAATTCACAGCTCCCTCCTGGCCCCTGCCTCCTGGGCTCTGAGGTCCCACCAAATTGCCCATCAGCCTTCCCAAGAGGCATTCCCAGAGGAGGAGACAAGGCCACAAAGAGCGTTGGAGGCTGCCAGTGCCAGAAGCATCAGCCCATCATTTGCCTCCTTTCATCCTCACTGTCAGAAGCTCAAAATAGCACTGCTCCTGCAAGACTCCTGTGCGGGGTCATGCCTGTTTGTGTAGATGATCCGCTTCCACTAATAGCTCTCGAAGACATTCCTCAGCGGGTAGGTTGCCTTCTATATCTCAGCGCAACGTGCTGCCATGTAGGATCCGGACAACTGTGTTGTGTCCCAAGACGGCAGATGCTATTCTTACCCCAGAGAGACTTGCTCCGGCACAGCTCCTTTCTCAGCTGAAATGTTAAAAATCAGAAGCAGGCCCGCATGTGCTCTCCCTGGTAAGAGTATAAATCAAGAGTGGCCCCTTGGAAGCCTGTGCAATGACGCTGTGCCAACCCAGTGCCTGGGTGCTCACCGTGTCCTCCTGGGACATGCTGTCCCACGGGGAACACAGCAGCTGCCCAGGGACTTCCAGCGGTCAGCTGGGGCTCGGATTGGGGTGGAGGAGGCGTCACTTCTCTTGTAAACCAACAAATTAAAGCAATGCCTGTGGAACTGAAAGCCCATTTTTTGCTGATCAACAAGAGGCCCCAGTCCATTAATCCCTTCCCTGGTGAGGAAGACAGAGGCAAGGCTTGCTCCAATCTTGCTCCAGAACCAGCAGCATTGCAGAAAGCCATGTCCCCTCTCTCAGCCAAGTGGAGCAGGAGCAGCCCGTGGACATGTCCAGATCAAATACAGAGCTGGGGCCCCAGTGCTTTATCTGTGATGCAAGCAGCTGAACTCACCTTCATGCAACTCTTGTTGCAGAAAATGTTAATAAGCTGGTAAGCGAGAGATGGTGGAAATAAGAGCAACCACAGTGCTGAGGTAGGGTTGAGATTGTGCTGGGGAGTCCAGGGAGGAGGAAAGTGAGAGGGATGCATGTGAGGAAGAGGGATAAGTGATGAGGTGCTAGAGGATGTGGGGGGTGAAAGAAATGACAACTCAGCACCAAGTTTGGGGAAGAAAGGTCGGGACAAATCTGAGGGAAAACTGCTGGGAAACACTACAATGATAATCTGCAAATGACAATCTAATTCATAGCTCACCTTGAGAGATATTTGTAAAGTTTAATTTTAGTTTTGAAGAAATAATTTACTGTATTTAATCTGTATGGTAAAGCAGTATGTTGTTTCATGACTACTGCACATGGCATGTGGCTCATCGGTCATGCCCACGCACTGTGTTGAGGGGAGCTGGTTGCACTGCGGGGAAGAAAGTATCCTCAGGCAGAATTTCCCAAACCCAGGAGCACAAGCTGTATTAGGAGAAGGCAGTGAAAACCCATATCCTCCCAGAGGGCTGAAGACTTCAGGGACTACTGGCGGTCCCCAGCTGGTGTCTGGAAGCCCTCAGACATGGGCAGACCTGAGCTGCACCAGCCTGCTCCCTGGCAGGGAAGGCAGCCCAGCTTGGGGTCCACTGGCCCCAGGAGCTGCTGCTCTCTCTGGCAGGGGGTAAGTGGATGGGGACAGTGCAGAGTGGCCCAAGTTTTGAGCTGCTGCTGTGGCCCACTCCACAGGGACCTAGCTTGTCACGCTGTGTGAGCCCAGCCTGTGGCTACCTCCCATGCATATATTTTTTGAAGACTCTTCCAAGAAAAAAAAACCAAAAGTAGAGGAGGTGATGGGAATAGAAGCTAAGCATCTGAGTGATGCTAGCCACTGCCGCCCGTCCTGGGAGGAGGGGGTAGATACGTAATAAGGAAAGGAACGAGTTAGCCTTTCTTAGCTGGGGGAGGATGCATGCAGGAGGAGCAGAGGCTGGGAAAAAAATCCCCGCTGCTATAAAGCCTGCTGGATTATCAGCATCAAAGTGGGACACTGATGTGAGGAAGATGAATTCCTCACTCTTTTATGGAGAATGAGGGTCATTTTGCATTGACACTCTATCTGTGGAGTGAGGCTGCCTGTCATCTGATAAGGGCTTGTGCAAAGGTCTTGAGAAAAACATCAGTTCATAGTGGCCATAAACGAACATCTCTGAGAGAAAGTTTAAAATAGATGCAGCTGATGGGCTCATATAGAACTGCTGTCCCATATGGATGGCCGGGGATCTCCTGAGCTCAAATGCAGTGTTCCAGTAATAGTAGAGCAAATGGTTGAAAACATTCCCCTTCAGAAACTCTTTTCCAGTAAAGTAAAATTCAACAGTTCACACTAAGCTCCTGTCAGGAGCCCCAGGAGAGGAGGAATAACCTGAGCCTTGCTGTTAAGGTCTCACAACTGAGGTCTTACAGGCCCAGCCCCTTGCCAGCAGCACAGCCCTGATGTCAGCCCAGCACTGCTGGGAGAAATGCAGTCCAGCACATGTGGAAGCTTTGGGATTAAAGCCTAGAGAGGTAAAGGCCAAGCTTGGCTAATGTAAGAGGCCAACAGCAGTGTGGGATCATGGGATGAGTCTTCTGTGAGACCCTACGAGACCCTACCCTGCAAGGTACTGGACACCTGGAGGCACTTCTCAGGGAGCAGCAGGCACTTTGAGGGACCTGAGGGCCTGATTTGGAAGGCAGGCAACATATGTCTGTGTTGCTCAGCAACGCAGTGATGCAGTGAAGTTGGCACTGCATCTTGAGCTGCAGCAGCTTTAGCATGCATTTTATCAGGCTTCGGTCCTGATAGGGATGTAAAACACCCTGTTTGTTGGCTCTCTGGTGACATGTCACTGTCATTGTCTTCTGCTGGAGCTGTTCTGCTTTACACAACTGATTTGTCCTTCAGGAGGAGCAGGGACTTGTATCTTTCCCTCGGCATCTCAGATGGATGCAGAGAGCAATTAAGGTAACATTTAGGCTGACCACCAAGCAAATCTATCTGCCAACATAAACTAATAAGGCTGTTAACAAATTTCTTGAGGATGCAAAAGGAACTTCTCTGCAACATAAAAAGTTAGTTCTGAAAATGCCAGTAGAAAATTCTTCAGCATATCCTGTTGGTAACTTCACTGCAGTGATTCTGGCACTCAGAAAATCCTGTGGTAATCCAGTGGGCTGTCTTAACCTGGAAAAGTCTAATGCTTAAAATGAACATGTTTATACAAATTCTGTATTAGTATATTTCAATTTACAGCACTGAAATCCCAGAAGTGGGATTTGTGCATCTGTCAGAGATGAGTGTCAGCCTAGGAAGATATCACCTCATTGCTCTCTTTTTTAGGATACAGTTGTTGCTAGTGCTAATATTACGCACCTAATCCCAACTTTCCTTCCCANCAGGAGCTCCTCAGCTGCTTTGGTGGGTGATAGAAAGGGCATCCTGAATGTCATCTCCTCGGCCAGCTCTTCGGCTGATGCTTGCTGGGAACACGAAAAGTCTGAGTAATGGCACAACTCAGTGCAGAGCTGCTCACCCCCAAATAAAAGTTTGCTGCTTTAGCTGTCTCTCCACTGCTCTGTTATCTGGGCTGTGCCACTCTTGAGTCTCACTCAATGTCATTTTGCTGAAAGCCACTATGAAAATGTTGTCCTTGTCAGGCAGACTGTATAATCATCGGTTGTAAAACCTCTTTATGCAGATGAAACAGAACATCAGCTTCTCTGTCCATACAATGACTCTGAGCCATACACCAAACCCCACAGAAATTTAGTCTCTAAAAGCAGTGCCAGGATTAGGAGATAGGAACGCTACCAGAATAGCGAATAGTTGCCTCCAAATGCCAACTCAGGGCTCACTGGTGGCCACAAAAGGCAGAGTACCAGGAATTATCAGGATCAACTGAGAACAAAACAGAAATCATCGTACCAGGCCCACAAACCACTTTCTGTCTGCAGTTTTGGCCTGTGCAATTAGGAAGGATACAGAGAAATATGACAAAATTAATGGGAGCATTGGAGAGACAAACCCCCTGGACTATGATCTTTCACTTTGGGAATGGAACAACCAGGTGGGAAGAAAATACATAATATTATACATAATATTATAAATAGCACGGAAAAACTGAAATTGGATTTTCACCAAGCATCCAACATACACTCATGCACAAAATACCAGCTGAACCTTTGCTCTAGGCTGATATGGCTGTTTGCCTATTCTCAATTTTATGAGGCTATCTTTGCATGATGCTCACAGCTGAGCAAGCCTTACAGATCCTCATTGTTTTCAGCTGGGAGATGAATGCACAGCTACTCTTTGGTATCCTCTCAAATGAGCTGAGGTTAAGTTTTGTATAACAGCTGGAAAAGCAAATTATTTGGGATTAAAATTCTCTGAAGACCTGGGGAAAGGGAAGGGAGTAAAACAAACCACCACTGTTTAAGAAAAGCCTGCTGTAGTTGGCAGTGTTCAGAAGCAGGGGATACTAATCTCATAATGATCGCAGCAAAATGTCTTTGTCTATGCCAAAGCTCTGCAAGGCCAGATTACCACTGAGGGAAGGCGTACTGGAGCAGTGGGTAGTGCTAAATAGCTGCTCCCACAAACCACAGCCACAGCTTTTCTCCATCTATCCCACCAGCTGCAAGCCTGGAAAGTCAAGGATCTTCCTACACTTACCTGTCCAAGCTCAGCCACTTCCACCTCCTTCTCCAGGAACAGGCTTGTCTCAATACCTGGCACCAAAATTGCTAAAACCCCCCTTTCCTCAAGGGCTGTTTGTCAGATAACTGGTAGCAATGCAAGGGAGAAGATAGCTTGAAACAGCATCAGACTGTCTTTAATTAGGAAGCATTCTAGTGCTATAGCACCTATCATCTGAGGGAGTTTTGTCAAACAAAAGAAAAGAAAGCTAATGGGTTTGCTGTGCAATCAGTTTCTTTTGTGCTAGTGACAAGGCAGGATGTTCTTCCTCTGGAGATTTTGTGGGAATATATGCTAACAGATGCAGCAGATGGACAAAAATCTTTGAATTTTTCAAAACCAGGTCGTATTTGGTTGTTATAAATGAGAGGAACCTAACTTCAGAAGCATGTCCAAGCAACGCTGGTTTTCACCATGTCTGTCACCTGTGTGACATAGTTTTTAGAGACAGCTGGTAACACATCAAACATTGAAGTATATAAAAACAGAACTGATGTATATAAATTCTATGTTATGGAATATTTACAGTGTTTTATGAGCGTCTGGAGACCAGTCACCCAAGAAGCTGGTTAGGTGCAAGCAGGGCAAAATAATCACCAGTAATTACCTACGACATGCATGGTTTACTTCATTTCATCTTAGCTCTGATGCATGCTCAGAGGAGCAGCATGTCCATGCAGACATTACTGGTCCCTCCCATGAGCCCTGAGCACCTCCTGATTCCTGGCGGGGGCATCAGGGATCACGATCACCCGAGGAGTAGCAGCTGAAGTGACCTGTCCCAGGTTTCAGACCTGCTATCTGAGTAGGCACCTGAGCCTGCTCCCCAGGCCACTAACCCACAAGAGGAGGTTTCCTACCACAGCAGAAGCTGAGAAGCTCTGAGCTCTCTCCAGCATCCCAGGGCTCAGTAGCAGGGTGTGCAAGGGGATCCCTGTTAAAGGGGATGTCTGCTGTATCCTGTGAGCATCACAGGCTCCATGCTGGGGGACAAGTAGTTCACTGAGACCTGAGAAGGCCAGAGGCTGCTTAGACTTCATATAGAGATAGTAGGAAAGTGCTCCTGCTTCTGTCTCCCATTATTGACAGTGACACAGAAAATACGTTGCTGTTTTCAGTACAGTTTCCTCTGTGTGCCTTATTTGTTTTTGCTCCAGTCACAGACATTTTTCACCAACTTGAGGTGATTTGTGCTGTAGGCTGCACCACATGGGTGGGACATTGTGTGGATGGTGGGTATCTGGGGAGACTGGGATGATGAGAAATGTCTCAGCTGTGAGAGTCTACATGTTCATTTGCTGTCACCCAGTACAGCTGTTGACAGAATCATACAGAATCACAGAATGGTTTGGGTTGGAAGGGACCTTTAAAGATTATCTAGTCCAACCCACCTGCCATTGGAAGGGACATCATGTCATCTTATTTCTTTCAATGTTATATTATGGTCAGAAATAACACATGGTGGTGATGTTAGCTGCTGTTCACTACATCATTTTCTGACAAATGAAACCTAGTGACTCAGAGTAAATAAGGTTTTTATCATATCCCTAAATTCCTGTAACATGGGTGAGAAAATGCTTACCTGCATACAATTACCACCATGAATGTGTCCAGCCTGTGATAACAAGAGGACCCTCCTGTACTCTGCAGGCCCTGCTGCTCCTCACGTGGTGGAACTTCTTTCTGATGTGATA
Source organism: Ibidorhyncha struthersii (assembly GCA_013398815.1). Lineage (NCBI taxonomy): Eukaryota > Metazoa > Chordata > Aves > Charadriiformes > Charadriidae > Ibidorhyncha > Ibidorhyncha struthersii. The sequence continues at coordinate 82,436 of VZSZ01010286.1, forward strand.
TGATGTACTTTGCCGCCCCAGTGAGCTCCACAGTTCTCTGACTGCCTGCATGTCACGCCAACATGCTTCAAGGACTTCAAGGACTGAAAGCTACCGAAGCCTACTGCTGCTGAGGATGTTTCCAGATTACTTACTTGAGATGCAGTATTCTGGAATTGGTGTTCTAGAGGAATATGCTTTGACAAGTTGCATGGAATTAACTGTCTCCAACAATGCAGTGAGATCAAAGTTTCATGCCCAGGGGTGCACTTGAGAAAATCTGTTTTTCAGGACTCCAGGAAAATTTTTGTTTCTTAGCACAAGACATGAAGCTGCAGATACCTTCTCTGATTAGCTTTGAACATTTGTCTACTTTGGATGGGTACAGAGAACCTCTACATTAAAGGCACAGAAATGCTGTTGCAAAGGAACTTTTAAAGGTCTTTAGTTCAGTCTCCCACTTCAAGCAGATCTATTGCCAGTGCTGGTCAGATCAGCCATGGCTTTGACGAGACAAACTTTTCGGACGGAGGCTCCACAACCTCTCTGGGTAGCCTGTGCTATTTCTGCATTACCCAATAGTCAAGAATTTTCCTAACCTCTAACCGGAGACTTTCAAGCAACAGTTTGTGGTCATTGCCTCTTGTTACTTTGTCTGCTACTCTTGAAAAACACTTAGCACATTGTCTTTGTAACTGCCCCTCATGTACATTAGCCCTTTTTTCCTTAGACTAAACATGCCCTCAAATTCTCTTCATAGCACAAGTTTTCTAGACCATTGCCCATCTTGCTAGCCTTCTGCTGGACCTTATGCCATTAGTTCACATCTGTTTTGAACTCGGAAGACTAAAACTGGACAAACCATTTCAGATGAGGATGCACCAGTGTCAAGCAAAAGGGACAATAGCTTCCTACAATCATCTGACCACACTTCTAACACCACATGGTACTTGGTTTATCCTGTTTGCAGTGGGAGCACTCATATTCATATCCACTGTAACCCCAAAGTCCTTCCTCTTGGAGGGCAGTCTGTTCTAGTTAGAGGAGCAGAGCGCCTGAGAGTGGCTCCCAGGGTGAAAGACTGGGGATCTCCAGACTACAGTAAAAGATTCCTTTTCCTACTGCAAAACCTCCTGCCATACAGGTATATTCTCATGTTTCCAGCTCATGAGCTTGACGATCCTGAACATGCATGAGAGGGAGGTTCCCGACTAGCCAACATGCAGCAATCTGTAAGCACTGCCACCTTCCCTCTCCAGTCTGGCTGTGCTGCCTAGCTAAAAAATGTGTTCTCACTCCTTTCCTCTCAGCTAAACCACAGGGACCAGGAGAAGAAAATACACATCTTAAGGGCTGGTGGAAAGGGAGGCAGCTGCCTGATCCCTGTCTCAAGAAGGATCTATTTTCAGCACAACTGAATCCATTCTCCTCCATGGGGGAATGTGCGCCTTGCCAACACTGCATAGCTGTGCAGGACAATCTGTATCCGGAGATGGCTTTCAGTCTGCCTCTTCTCTTCTAACTGTGCTGGGGTTTGCTTCTGGTCCCAGTGGAGTCCAGCTCTGCAGAGATGGAAATGGGATTGACAGAAAATTAATGGCTGGCAGAAAATGTTGCATTCTTCTTTTTGCACTGAGGCATTTGCACTTCTTTCAAAAAATCTCTTTCTGGACAAATTTCTCCTTGGCTACACCTCAATATGGGAAACAGGGCAGAGTTTTCTCAGATGTAACTTACTGGGATCTACACAGTTAAACTACAATGAAATCTGGATCATCTACTTCAGTTTAGAGATTGCTTCTTTGTAAGAAGCCACTATGCCAGTGTCATATAAGTGACAGCTGGGTAGGATAGATGGGCTTTATAAATAAAAACAAAGCCAAAGCAGATGCTCAGTAGATTAGAATTCTTTACAATGATGCTTATTCCAGCTGACCAAATGCTTCATTTTTCTTTTTGTGAGCATTACGTCATACACTGAAACACTGAATGCTGGGCTGTTCACCAAACCTTTTTTGCACTTCCTCCTGCCTCCTCTTCCAGTCTCCACAGACTTAGTCCAGTTGTCAGGTGCCTTTCCCCTGTAGACGTTCACTGAGAGTTCATATACTACCTGTGTTCGCAACACGTGCTGTTACAGATGTCATTGTTTTAGCTCATCATTTCCTTCAAAAAGAGATTTAAAAAACAACTACTGAAAACACTGTATGAAAAGTTCTTGTTTTCCATGTTCTATTCAGTTAGTGCAAAAGGGGAAAAAAGGAAACAGATCTGAATTTAGAGTTTTTGGGTGAAAGTAGTCAATGTTTTAACATTTTATCTTCTTATTCTGACTGTCTGAAAGACTTTTTCTAATGCTGGTTCTTCCAGAGGAGTTGCTAGAATAGCCTTGATATTCAGCTTGAATGGCACTGAACAGTTTAATGCTGAATTCACTCAGACCCCTTCATCCCTGCTGGTCTAAGCCACCAGGATTATTTTTGTATTACAGTGCAGCTGACAGAAAAGTAAGCAGATGCACTTGATGTCATCTATAAATGCTGCTTCATGGTGGAGGTAGTATTATTTAATGTGAAGTATATGTTTTAGCTGAACTGAGTATGCAAATTGTTCTTAGCACGAGGGCCACATCTCCACGTACAATGCTCGGGACAATTTTGATAGATTTCAATAATCCTTCAGACTCTTGAATGATTAATACCAAGCACCTTTCAGGGATTTCACTCCAAGACACCAAGCAAAGCCCACATAGCCATAGTCACAATAGTTTCTTCTGCCCTGAACTTAAGACAGCATATACATTCACACTGTGGATTTGCATATGCCTTGCATATGCCCACAGAAACCTGCAACCAGACTAGGACCTCCTCCAACACTTGATGCAGGGCTAGGTGGGACAGTATGTCCTGCTGCCCCTCTACACCCTGGGCAATCAGGCAGCATTCCCAGTCTTCCCTGTAGTAGTATGTGACCATCTGCAGTTTTCTGAGTTCTCTTGTGTAAATCCCATGTCATTTCTCTGTACGCAAGGTTGCTTTCACCCCTAAGGAGGTGACCCCAGTCACTCCATGCCTAGAAAGTCAGAGCCCAAGGTCTGCAGTCTCAGACCAAGGAGAACAGATTGGCAGAAAGTTTCTTCCCTGTTGACTCTGGGGACAGGGAACCTGCTCCTTCCCATTTCAGTAGAATTGCTTCAAGATAATGATGCTAGTTCTTCTACTGAATGGGGTCACAAGTTCCTGCCCCTCAGCCTTCAGGATGCCTATTTCCACATGGCTGTTATGGCCTCATATTGAAACCAGCTTCAGAGTGGGCAGGAACCACTATTAGAACTAGATCCTGCTGGCTGGTAGTCCTACCATCCAGATTGTCCTCCAAGGATCAAGCAGAGACTAGCTTCAGTGAACTGCCTAGTCCAATATTTGAGATGGTGAAGGCCAAGTCCCTGAAGTAGATGGCAAATGGTTTGGTCTCTAAGCCAGCCTCTGTGGACATTATGTTGGCATCCCACCCTGTTTGGAGTTTACTGGGGGAATGTAAAGGCACTTGTGCACTTAAGTTGCTTTGCTTTAATGTCACAAAGGGTCTTTAGCTGGATGTCCTCACATGATTTAGTTAACTATACTGTTAACTAAACTATTGCTCAGTTAGCAATACTGGTAAACATGGCAGTAAAACTTGAAGCCTTTGTGATTCTGCAATTGCTAGGGCCCATTTAATATAAAGTGTTTTCTATGTAAAGGCTAGTGTGCAACTGAGTACCGGTTAGGCAAAACACAGAGGTCAACACTAGGTCCAATAGCACAAAGGAAGTGCAAAACCCTGCACCTGGGGAGAAACAACCCCAGCACCCATGTGCTGGGTGCTGACCAGCTGGAAAGCAGCTTTGCAAAAAAGGACCTGGGGGTCCTGGTGGACACCAAGTTGAACATAAGCCAGCAGTGTGACCTTGTACAAAGAAGGTGAACAGTGTCCTGGGCTGCATTAGGAGAAGCATTGCCAGCAGATCAAGGGAGATGATCCTTCCCCTTCCTTCACTCTGCCCTGGTGAGGCCACACCTGGAGTGCATTGTCCAGTTCCGGCTTCCCCAGTATAAAACAGATATAGAGCTACTGGAGAGAGTCCAGCAAAGAGCCACTAAGGTGACTGAGGGACTGGAGCATCTCTCCTGTGCTGAGAGAGCCGGGACTGTTCTGCCTGGAGAAGAGAAGGCTGGGGGGGATCTTATCATGTATATAAATACCTGAGGGGAAGATGCAAACAAAATGGAGCCACGGTCTTTTCAGTGGTGCCCAGAGACAAGACAAGAGGCAATGGGCACAAACTGACACACTGGGGATTGCCTCTGAAAATCAGGAAACACTTTTCACTGTGATGGTGACCAAGCACTGGTATAGGGTTCTCAGAGCCGTTGTGAAGGCTCCATCCTTGGAGATATTCAAAAGCCATCTGGATAAAACCCTCTCCTACTATGCCCTGCTTCACATTTTCTAAGATTTGGACTACTTTCAAAAAAAGTCTTTAGGTTTCTAACACTGGCTTATGGGGACTTACTAACACTAAGTTCAATCCCCAAAGCACTGTGGAGTGCCTGTCCACACCTGGACTCAACTCACTGGCTGCTTTCCTTTCAAACTAGACCTTCTTTTGGCTCACTGCATGCCCAGACATTTGCCTCACTCCTACCTGTTACACAGCTGGGTCCACATCCTAGGCAACGCAACAGCAAAAACCCAGAACAGCTCTACTGGGAAGACAGGCTTTGGCAGACACCACTGGGAAGTCAAAGATTTTGAGTCCCCAAAGTCAGGTGGTCCTGCCTAGCACACTCGGCTAGACTATCTGTGTAGCCCCAGCACATCCTGAGGACACTGTCCCAGCCTGACAGCACTGCAGAAGACAGGCTTGCTACATACCGCTGAGAGCAGGGCCCCGTAGAAAACCAACAGCAATTTAATAGTTAACCTACTGCCACCAGAGGATGCTGCCTTTACAGTGCAGATGTTACAGCTTCCCAGGGAATGGGAGATGAGAGCTCCCTCCCCAGCCTGAGGGGAGAAACCGCCCCACCCCAACACACAAATCCTGTGAGAGGCCTCAGCCATCCCTTGCTCTTCTTGCGTGGTCTTCTTAACCCCGGTCTTTGAGCTGCCAAGGCCCTCCTGTCCCCTCCTCGGCCAGGACCCATAGCCACTGGGCTGCTGGACACCACATGGCACCACAGCACCCTGAGGACTCAGCTGCAAGAGTCCCTCAGAGCAATGCCTGCTGGCCCCATGCACGGTTGTGTTGTGCACTGGGTCCTGCTGGAGGGAGGTGTCCCCACCAGCACCCCCTGGTGCCGGCTCCCCAGAGAGGCCAGACTTCAGATGCACCCCTGGGCTCACCATTTCCCACTGGGTGGCTCTGGGATCCTGCTGGGAGAGTGCAGGCTGTTTCCATCAGCCTCCCCGTGCCCTGAGCATGGAGCTCAGCTCTGGGTTTGGGCTCCAACAAAGTGGGTAGTGCAGTGCTGCAGCCCCCCTTGCAATGGGCTTTACAAGCACAGGACATTGCCTGATGCTGGATATTTCATCAGATCCATTCACTATTTTTCTAACTTTGTCCATGTGTTATCCACTGAGCTCTTTTAATGACCAAAATGCCAGTGACCAGGGGAAGAATGTGTTTAGATCTGGCAGGATTTAAAGCAGCTCGTTTGACAGTACCCTCTTCCTAAAAGTAGATCAGCTTCTCTCCAGGACTACCAGTGAATCCCCCTTCCCCCCTAGTCTATCAGCATTGTACAGGTGTGCCCGCTACCCCCAATGCTCTGGTAAAGGTGTCGCTGTGGTTTTTTGAACTGTGCAAATGTGTAAGTGTGCAAGATATTTGTGATGAAATGGAAGTGCTTGACTGAGGATGTACTGGGTGCAAAGCATCTGGGACTGCATGCTGGGGTGATGTGTTTGTGCATATGTCCAGTCATTTGTATAGCTGACTAGAGGATTTTTCTATCAGTTGTAGGTAGGAAAAAAACCTGTGGGGGCCATTCCTACATGAGTTATTCCTAGGGTTGTAGGCATGGGAACACTTGGATAAGCTAAGAAGTTGCCAGCAAAAGATGGGAGCATGTCTTGCTCACTGGCACTGACCTTCAGATCAGAACTCAGGAGATATAACCCCTCCCATAGAACAAGGGGGTGCAGAGGGCTACAACAACATTTCTCGGAGAATCTACCACTTATTTTCAATCTGAAGTGTGTACAGAGAGGCACACGGGCACATGCCCCTGTGTGCATGAGCGTGCACACTCTTCCTGATATCCCTGAAGCTCCCTCACATCTCTGTCAGATGCACCAGCATAAAAGCCCAGGTAGAACCCAGCCTCTTGCTGCTGCAGTGTTTGGCTGACCATTCTGCTGTGCCTGTAACCCTCGCAAACTGTTATACATTTGCACTTCTGCTTTCAAGGTTTTACCATCACAACTACCAAAAGCTTTTAATAATGCTAATTTACCTTTTAGCATCCTGTTTTATCTATTGTACAGCTGGGGTATCCGTGGTGCAGACATACCAAGCAATCCACCCTGGGTCATACAGTGAGTCGGTGGGAAAGCCAGCAATAGAATCCATAAGTCCTGCATCCAAGTTCTCTAAGTGCCTTGACTAGTCCAGATTCCCTCCTTAACACCCTTGTGAGATTGTTTATAGAAGATGTATTCATATAGTCAGTAAGACATCAAAATTTTCTAATTATATCTAGTAATGTCAAATGACAATTATGCCCTTAGTTCAGTTTGCCAGACAATGCTTTACCAAAGAAGGTTTGCCAAAAATTTTTTGACCGAAGAAAGAGCAGGCATCTATAGCATCTGCAGACTAGATCGTATAAAATGTCCCTGTGACAAGTCTGCCCTGTCTCCACGGAAAGCTTCAAGGTAAGTGTATGGGGTCCGCAGGCTTGCAGGAAGGGGATAGTGCCCTTATGTGCCACAACATTCCTGCTGCCTCCAGCGCTCATTTCCAGGAGGGCACTCAATTTCTCAGCTCAGGTTTTAAATCTGCTTTCAAGGCACCTGCACATTTTCACTCTGGATTTCTGTGCAGTAGCAACTAAGGAGTTGCCATTTCTGTTTTACAGTGCTGACCAGCTGCCAGCCTGCAAGCCACCCATCTGGTGTCACGAGAGGTAAGAACCTGATTTATTATTTCTTAGAGGGCAAAGAAAGATCCTTTTGGGTGGGATTTCTGGAAGGGTCACTGTTTCACCTTATATTCAAACCTAGTGTGATTACAGTAGAAGGTGTTGGGATGCCCAAGGTTTTCAAGTGGCTCTGTTTGAAGCCTCTGACCGCTGACCACAGACCAGAAAATCCTCATGGGCATATTCTTCACTTCTGTTTAACTGACCTAGCAGGGATCAGGGTGTGTTGGCTTCCCATCTTTGCTGTGGCAGCAGTAGAACCGGACCAAGATGAACACAGCAGGAAAAAGAGCAAAATTCTGCATTCTACCTGAAAATGTATGAGTTAATAAATCACCTGAGCATACAGACCTTCTAACCACCTTTGTAAAATACCAGAGTTCTCTTAGATACTAATTTTCTTACTCCAGTAAAAAAAAAAGTTTATTACCTAATGATTAAAGAGACAATAAATTTTACTAATGTGGCTAGAGAATTTTCAAGTGCAGTTGGCTAAATTTAGCTACCTACATGTTTAATAAAGCATCTGAAGAAATACTCTTAGTTTTTCAAAGTTTTGAGGACTCACCTGTTCCTAGATTTTTTTCAGTAAGTATTTATTTGGGATCTTAATACAGGCTTGGCAATTCCAATTTCAGTGTTCACTCAAGTCAGAACTTTGGGGCTGACATTGTTTAGCTGTTGTACTGAAGAATGACAAATGCATATGACAAATTAAATTATGGCAGAATATTAAAATGTCACAAAGGCCCTTTTCTTTCAGTCGAGAACTTCATTAGCAAAATTCATTACTTCCCGACTGCCTTTCTGTTACCATTATATTTAATAAGTAAATGTCCCACAGATTCAATGTTTTCAAAGACTGCAGGTCACCTAAACTACAGTTTTTCAGAAATGTTACTTCACTGTTCATCCTTTTAACAAAATGTCCTAACTGTGTTTCCATTCCTAGTAGTGATGTCTCAGTGAAACTTGCTCAGCAAATTCACACTTACCTTATAGACACAGCATTCTTAAAGCACCAAACCCACAGTTATGAAAGGTCATTAAAATTTGCTCTCCTAAATGTTTGAAGACCTAGAGTACATCAATGTAAACCTCTTAATTTCTAAGTTGATCTTAAAATTAAGTCTCTACTTAGCTCATGTTAGGTGTTCCAAATACTTGGAATATGAAGAGAAACAAAGACCCAGGATATAATATTTTTCCTAATCCTACAGAAGAGATGTAAATAATTAGTGCTGTATTGCTCCTCCCCATTAGAGTCCTCTGCCGACATCTCTTCTGTAAAGTGCAGCCATGGCTTCTGCAGACTCTGAGATGGCCGTCTTTGGGGAGGCGGCTCCTTACCTCCGAAAGTCAGAGAAGGAGAGAATTGCGGCCCAGAACAAGCCTTTCGATGCCAAGACATCCGTCTTTGTGGCCCATCCTAAAGAATCCTTTGTGAAAGGGACAATCCAGAGCAGAGAAACAGGCAAGGTCACCGTCAAGACTGAAGCTGGAGAGGTGAGTGAAAAACAAGGCTGAAGAACACCATTTGGTTCCCACTCTGAGCTTTTAGATGAGGTACATGGATCTTTTGTTTCCTTGGCAGACCCTGACCGTGAAGGAAGATCAAGTCTTCTCCATGAACCCTCCCAAGTATGATAAAATCGAGGACATGGCCATGATGACCCACCTCCATGAACCCGCTGTGCTGTACAACCTCAAAGAGCGTTATGCAGCCTGGATGATCTACGTAAGTACCAGCAGCAGTCTTCCTTTGGGTAGCGAGGAGGAACTGCTCTGCCAGGCTAAGTGGAAGCCAGCGTGCTGTCTCCCTTCCTCGCAGACCTACTCTGGTCTCTTCTGCGTCACTGTCAACCCCTACAAGTGGCTGCCGGTGTACAACCCAGAGGTGGTGTTGGCCTACCGAGGCAAGAAGCGCCAGGAGGCCCCTCCACACATCTTCTCCATCTCTGACAACGCCTATCAGTTCATGCTGACTGGTGAGTACTTGACCTCCCTCACAGCAATCTAAACCAAAAAGCCTCACTGATCTCACTGGAGCATGTGACAAGCCAGCTAAAAACACCACGGAGCTGTATGACTGAGAAGTTAGATTGAGTTATGCAGGAATTAATTTCAAGTGAAACTGACCCAGAAGCATGCATGGGCTCAGCACTGTGTATTATTTGCATTTTATGTACAAAATTATATACGCTCTCATTGCAAAAATACTACTTGACTCAGTTTGCTACTTTTTTTTTTTCACTGATAAGAAAGAAAAAATTATTATTCCATATAATCCACTATTTTGAACACAGGTAGGCTGATTGGTTAGATTTCTTGATGAGAACTGTGTGAAGGGCAGCTGGATGCACAGCTAGTCTGAGGATCATGTGCCTCTGAGATCTCTCTGCATCCATTTTGGCTTACACTTGCTACTGTTACGACCTGGAATGGAATTGGATACTCTTGGACTTTCTGAAGATGCCCAAATTCATATTTGCAGCTTTCCTTCTCATTCAGCTCTCTGTTACTGAGGACAACTGCTAACACTGTCTTTCATTCTGCCTCTCTAACAGATCGCGAGAACCAGTCGATCCTGATCACGTATGTACATCCCTGCTCGGGTCCCTGCGGGGCTGCCCGGTGCCAGGGAACCTCCTGCCTGACCACATGCTCTCTGCTTCTCTCTTTGGTCTGACAGTGGAGAATCCGGTGCAGGGAAGACTGTGAACACAAAGCGTGTCATCCAGTACTTTGCAACAATTGCAGCGAGCGGGGAGAAGAAGAAGGAAGAGCAGTCAGGCAAAATGCAGGTAAATGAATAGATGCTGACTTGAAAGGAGGCTTTCCTCTGTTCCCGACATGATTTCTGGAAAGGATAACCAGCAATAATTACCATCCTGCAGGGAACGCTTGAGGATCAAATCATCAGCGCCAACCCCCTGCTGGAGGCCTTTGGAAATGCCAAGACCGTGAGGAACGACAACTCCTCACGCTTTGTAAGTTGTTGCTTTCGACAAAATCCCGCCTCATTATAACAGTAGAGATGGGCTAGGGGTATTCTCACATAAGGAGATGGCAATGAAATGCTGCTTCTTCTCCTTAACAGGGCAAATTCATCAGAATCCACTTTGGGGCCACAGGCAAACTGGCTTCTGCTGACATTGAAACTTGTAAGAGACTCTCCTGGCCTGATCCCATTCCTTCCCAAACTCCCACCTCCATGTACATCCCTGTGCCTAACTCTGTCCTACTGTCCTTGCCAGATCTGCTGGAGAAGTCCAGAGTCACTTTCCAGCTGAAGGCAGAAAGAAGCTACCACATATTTTATCAGATCACCTCCAACAAGAAGCCGGAGCTAATAGGTAGGAGGTATCACTGAGCTTCTTGGAGGAAGATCACTGTTCAACATTTAACTACATTCAAAATAGTGAAATTTAACCCATGAACCCATTTGTTTTCAGAAATGCTCCTCATTACCACCAACCCATATGACTACCCATTTGTGAGTCAAGGTGAAATCACTGTTCCCAGCATTGATGACAAGGAGGAGCTGATGGCTACAGATGTAAGTAACTTACAAAACAGGTCACCAGGCACAGGTCATACATAACATGCAAATATTTCACTTTGCTGATTGTATTACCAGAGTGCCATTGACATCCTGGGCTTTACTACTGATGAAAAGACCGCCATCTACAAGCTGACAGGGGCTGTCATGCACTACGGGAACTTGAAGTTCAAGCAGAAACCAAGAGAGGAGCAGGCAGAACCTGAAGGCACAGAAGGTATTATCAGACTCAATAATTAACCCTTCTGAAAGCCACTATGCATGTGGAAGTCAGCAAAAGTTGTTCTTTGTTGGACTTTAGGATGCCAAGGAAATCAGTAAGCCAGAAAAAATCTGTCCCTTGTTCTCTTCTCATGGGGAGAAGCTCCCTGATCTCATGTTTTTTGGATCTTATGCTATGAACAATTAGTAGCTTGAACTGTCCTTTATACACTTCCAGGAACTCAGGAGCAATGGGTGTGCTTCCTGTAATGTTATTAGTCATACCTTTGTATGACTTTGCTTGCAATTGTGAAACAGCCAAGTGGTTCAGCTCTAACAGGATGGAGGATAATGTTCCCATTCACCCTCACCTGTCAGATGCTCAGGGATTCCTCTCCTTTGTTGGGGCAGGACCTACAACCCACGTCTGTAGCTCTCAGAGCAATGGCTCCTCTTGCTAAAGGACTAGGCAGAAGGTGGGAAGCACCATAGGTAAAAGGATGAAACCCAGTGAATGTTACTGAACATCAGAAACCAAAGCTCAGAAAGGGTTGTAGACTCTGGATCTGAAAGAGAATAGAGATATTCTCCCTGTGTTCCACCCTAAATATTGGGTGTTTGTGATCACCTGAGTGTAGATCAGTACCTGACTGTTGTCACTGCAGCTCCTGAGGTACACGTGTACTAGAAATATTGAGACTGGCAAGCTGCAGCTTTCATTTTTGTGCCAGGAGATTTTTGATAACATCATTACTTTCTACATGCTTCACTGAAGATTTTCAAACATAAATTCTTTTTGAAAAGCTCAGTATGCATAACGATGATTTTGATTTTACCAAGATTCCCTCTATGAGAGTCTATCAAAATATTTCAAAGAAAAAAGATCTGAACCCTGCAGCCTTTAGAGAATACTCCAGGATTCAAAGTATATGTGACACTAAATTATTCCTTTTTCCTCCGCCTTTTTAGTCGCTGACAAGGCTGCCTACCTTATGGGTCTGAATTCAGCTGACATGCTCAAAGCCCTCTGCTACCCCCGAGTCAAGGTTGGGAATGAATATGTCACCAAGGGTCAAACTGCGCAGCAGGTAAGAAACATGGGGTAACCTGGAAAAATGTTTTGAATTAAGATCCTGTTGATTCTCCTCTGGTCTGTATGGTAATGCCAGGCATTTATTTTTCTTACAGGTGCACAATGCTGTAGGTGCTCTAGCAAAGGCTGTCTATGAGAGGATGTTCCTGTGGATGGTTGTTCGCATCAACCAACAGCTGGATACCAAGCAACCCAGACAGTACTTCATTGGAGTCCTGGATATCGCTGGCTTCGAGATCTTTGATGTAAGTAACAAAGATTTGGTAAGAGCTGTTTGGAGGTGACAACTGGACGTTATGATCACTCTGAGACATATTTTTAAAGAAGACATAACATCATCATGTAGTTATTTGCAGCTATTTGCCTTTTTTGTCATGAAGTAAAAAATGACCTTTCAAAGGACTTGTCTTATTTCAAGTACAAAAGGGTCTAATCAGGAAAATTCCTTGGTTTAAGTGAACAAGAACAAAAGAGTGTAAAAACATGTATATCATGATAGGCCTAAACTTGTTTTTTTTTTCTCCTTGTCATTCGGTCTTGGATTATACAGGAAATATATATTATTTTGACTTTTTTATCAATGCAAAAAAATAATTCCTTTTGGTAAATTAATTTGATGCATTTCTATGTTTCATTATGTGGACATAAGGCAGACTGAAGTAATGCACAGACTTGACAATGAAGCCAAGATAACTGCATTCCTTATTTTTAAAGGATGAGGTTTTGCAATTATTGCTGCAACTTGCAAGTATGGGTCTTTCTTATTTTATTTCCAGTTTAATAGCTTTGAGCAGCTCTGCATTAACTTCACCAATGAGAAACTGCAACAGTTCTTCAACCACCACATGTTCGTGCTGGAGCAGGAGGAGTACAAGAAGGAAGGAATTGAATGGACATTCATTGACTTTGGGATGGACCTGGCTGCCTGCATCGAGCTCATTGAGAAGGTATCCTTCCTGTTCAGGTGCATTACATGTGCAGAAACTCTGTAATTACTTGGGCTCATTTTTCAAAGGGATCTTCTGTGTTCAGAATGTCCAAATATTCACATTTTGTTATTCAAAATACTTTGTGCTGCGGTTTATTCTTTCTGTCAAGTGAGACATGAAGGATATTTCACACAGCTTTGTGACAAGTCTGTACTGATCTCTTTTCAAGTGCCAAAAGATTGTTAAATTCCAATGACAGTGTTCTTCCAAAACAGCAAAAGTCAATTTCTAGGTTGGCATGTCCTCCTCATTAGAGGAGAGCCTTTCAGCTCTAATAGCTCTAACATAGAAGACGGACATACATAACTGCCAGCACACAGTCATACCTGCATGTGCATCCTTTGACTGACAATGAGAAGGCAGTTGCATTGCACATGAGATGAAAAGTTCGTTGGCTGGCAGGATGGTAAGTGATTAGAATCACAGAATCACAGAACTGCTGAGGTATAAAGGCAGCTCTGGAGTTCACTTAGTCCAGCCCCTTTGGTCAAGGCAGGGTTTGCTAGAGGAGGTTGCTCAGGACCATGTCCAGTTGGATTTTGAATATCTCCAAGGGTGGAGACTCCACAGATACTTTGGGAAACCTGTTCCAATTTTTGATCACCCTCACAGTAAAGAAGCTTTTTTCTTCTGTTTAAATGGAATTTTGTGTATTTCAATTCATGCCTGTTCCATCTTGTCCTGTCACTGGACACCACTGAGAAGCCTCTGGCTCTGTCTTCTTTATCCCCTCTCATTAGGTATTTATACACATTCATAAGATCCCCCAGAGCCTTCTCTTTTCCAGGCTGAACAGTCTCACCTCTCTCAGCTTCTTCTTCTATGTCAGAAGTTCCAGTCATCTAAATATCTTTGTGGCCTGCCACTGGGCTCACTCTACTATGTCCACGTTTCTCTTGTACTGGGGAGCCAAGAACTGGACACAGCACTCCAGATGTTTCTCAGCAGAGCTGAGTAGAGGCACCAGATCATGTCCCTTGAGCTGCTGGCAACAATCAGTGCAGCCCAGGATGAGCTGGCTGCGTAGAATGGTGTTGGCTCATGTTCAATTTGCCTAAGGCATATGTGTGTGCTTTGAGTCCCTCTGGATAAGAAGACAGTGCTCTGATTTTATAAAGCTTGCTCTCAACACAAACTAAATGAATTTCCATTAATCTTTATGATTCATTTGTGTTAAAAAATGTACGTATCAATATGTTTAATATCACTTGCTAGCATAAAATGTAATTGAATAATAATCTTTTCTGATGTGTTGCACTACTCTGCCTATCTGACAGTCGTTATTGTCCTTGAATCTAAACTGCAATCTGTCTCTCTTGTGCATTTCTTCCAGCCCATGGGCATCTTCTCCATCCTGGAAGAGGAGTGCATGTTCCCCAAGGCAACTGACACCTCTTTCAAGAACAAGCTCTATGACCAGCATCTGGGCAAGTCCAGCAACTTCCAGAAGCCCAAGCCTACCAAAGGCAAGGTTGAGGCCCACTTTTCCCTGGTGCACTATGCTGGCACAGTGGACTACAACATCACTGGCTGGCTGGAGAAGAACAAGGACCCCCTGAATGAAACTGTCATTGGGTTGTACCAGAAATCATCACTGAAGACACTGGCCTTACTCTTTGCCAACTATGGTGGAGCAGAAGCAGGTTGGTTCTATGAATCCCACATTTTCACTGATGTACAGCTTATAAAAAGGAATCATAAAAGGCAAACCCAAAAAATGAAATCCTTTTTAATTTATTTTCAATTTTGCAGAGGCTAGTGCTGGCAAGAAAGGTAGCAAGAAGAAGGGTTCTTCTTTCCAGACTGTCTCAGCTCTTTTCCGGGTACGGTAGAAGAGTTCACTATTTCTTCCTAAGATGAGGAGTAAACCCACCATTTAAAATAGCTAGTCATTTTTTTGGATTATTTGTGTTAAAAGACCCTGAAGTTCTTGGGCCATATTTTGCTAGGAACAAATCCACTGTACTCTATTTATGTTTCCTTCTACTGGATGCACAACTTTTCTTTTTGTCCACTTGTCCTAGGATGATGTTTCCAGAGGGAAGAACACCATACAGAAAACTTCTAAAATAAACCTAAAATATGCCAAGTTTCTTCCAGATGCCCACCTCTGGCTTCGTAACATTTTATTATCCTCTAACAACGTTCTGCCTACTGGTCTGGAGGATGACCTGTTTGTTCCATTTATACCTCTAGTTTTTTCTTCATGATTCAGGGATCAATCTCTTATAGTTGAAATAAAACCACTGCTTGGGTTATGGATTTTTAAGATGTCAGATACTTGATACTTCTTTGTCATAACAAAGTCTTGCTGCCTGGCTTCTCCATGTACTTCTGCCAGGTGAAATACCTAGTCTTTTGTGAGGTTATTTATTACCATATTCATCCTTCATTTACGACTCCCTTCTTGACATAGCCTGATTTCTTCTATAGATCTGCTGTCATATGATTGTTGATCACCTGACAGCCTCTAGCCAGTGCGCTGAAACAGGTCATACGCACGTTGTGTATATGCTCTGCGAAAAATAATTGTAGCTATAGTGCTTTGGTCTTGCAACTGGGACATTATTGCCAGCACGTATCATTAAAAAATAATGCAATAAGCCTATGTTTAAAGGTCATAAGACTTTAAGAGGTAATGTTATGGAAGAAATATTATTTGCTGCATTTAGATTGCATTTCTGTTATGTTTTCAAACTTTCTTCCACAATCCTTCTTGTTTAGACATGTTAGTGTTTAGACATCTCAACGTTTTGGCTGCTTGATTTATGTACTCTGAGATGTCCTCTGGAGGCACCTGCTTCCCTCCACTAACTATAGGCAAGAATTATTTATAAATAAGTATACAGATATAAATTACAAAACAAGGCTGGGATTCATCTCACCTTATTCTCATCTTACCTTATGAGATAAACATGTAACCTAGACATATAAAACTCAGCTTGTCATTTTTGTCTGTTTCAGTGGGGAAAACAAGAAGGTTCTATGTAGTGTAATCCATATGATCCATCTTAAATGCTTACTGCAGTATGCTTCAAACTGCCTCGTAGAGGTACCAGTTTACCTCTCTGGCTGCATGCAATGGAAGACGGATATCATTTCTAATGAGGGCATTCCACTAGAGTCAGTGAAATGTGTTAAAATTGTATGTTTAAGAGTATGATATTTCCTACAGATTAATCAGAAGGACTCTATATGTTTAGTTAATAACATCAAAGATCTGTGGACAGTCAGAAAAACTGGTGCAGTGGGCTTTGGTTCAGGCTTCTGCAAGCTAATTTTTTGTACGATATCTCATTGTCTCATTTCAGAGGGCTTGATGCCTATAGCATAGGAAATTACATTTGCTAATATAAACTTTTGTTAATGACTTTCCCAGGAGAATTTAAACAAGCTGATGACCAATCTGCGAAGCACCCACCCCCATTTTGTACGCTGCATTATCCCAAATGAAACAAAAACACCTGGTAAGAGACCCACATATAGAAGGTTTTCATTATGGTGCAGCTCTTCCACTCTGTTTTACAAAATATAGCATATATTTGTGCTCCGAATTGCTAGGTGCCATGGAGCATGAACTGGTGCTTCACCAGCTGCGGTGTAATGGCGTGCTGGAAGGGATCCGAATTTGCAGGAAAGGATTTCCCAACAGAGTCCTGTATGCAGATTTTAAACAGAGGTGAGAGTTCTTTCCCTTACACAATCATTTTGTCCATATTGAGTAGCTTGTGAAATTTTACGTTTCACCTCTGATGACAAAAGTCTTCTCTAAAGTTTTTTAGCATAGTAGTTATGTTCTCTATGTTCTTAGACTCTTTCTTGCAGTGTATCAGCCAATTGGTCTCAACAACAGACCTCTTTATATTCATAGAATCACTTAGGTTGGAAAAGCCCCTTAAGATCATCAAGTCCAATGTCCTTCCTTTTTCTCGCCCAGATACAAAGTATTAAATGCCAGTGCTATCCCAGAGGGACAGTTCATTGACAGCAAGAAGGCTTGTGAGAAACTTCTAGGATCAATTGATATAGACCACACTCAATACAAATTCGGTCACACCAAGGTACAAGAACTTCTTGTTTCAAGTACTATGTGTTTTTGGTTTGCATGGCTTGAGAATGATATTCAGATTCTCCAGATAGTGTGTGAAATGATCAAATAGTGTATTTAAAAGAAATCAACTGAGTACTTATTGACTCAGCACTTGAATAAAACTGAAATTCATTGCCATAGGATGATTTAATTATGAGTTAATTAAGGATTAATTCAGGACAAAGTTGTAGAATGAAAGAATCAAGCATTAATAAAAACAAAGACAAAATGTCTGGCTATTATAGTTCGTCAACTGCAGGTAACTGGAAGCTTGGAGATACAGAAAAGGGTCTATCACCACATACACTCTGTGGACTTTTGCTCTTTCCCTTAACTTCCCATATTATCTACTGGACGACACTGAACAACAAGCATATACACTGCACCTATTTTCATATTCTTACCTAAGGTGTTCTTCAAAGCTGGGCTGATAGGCCTCTTGGAAGAGATGAGAGATGAGAAGCTGGCACAGATCATTACCCGCACACAGGCCAGGTGCAGGGGCTTCCTGATGAGAGTGGAGTACCAGAGAATGGTGGAAAGGAGGTAGACATTTCTTCAAGTTAGGTTCACTGTGTTTGGCTTATTATGTCATAATGGTCTAAATATTTATTACTAATTTGACTTACCTTTCAGAGAGTCCATTTTCTGCATCCAGTACAACATCCGTGCATTCATGAACGTCAAGCACTGGCCCTGGATGAAGCTGTTCTTCAAGATCAAGCCCTTGCTGAAGAGTGCAGAATCTGAGAAGGAGCTGGCCAACATGAAACAAGAGTTTGAGAAAACCAAGGAAGAGCTTGCAAAGTCTGAGGCAAAGAGGAAGGAGCTGGAGGAGAAAATGGTGAAACTGATGCAGGAGAAAAATGACCTGCAGCTCCAAGTGCAGGCTGTGAGTACTACTAGTGTGCCTCATTCTAAGTGAACTGTGATGAGCAGGCTGATATTTAAAACTATATTTTCAAAAGACACATAGAAACTACAATTTAATTCAATTTAATAACTGGTGCTCTTAAAAGCAGCTTTAATAAGGACTGTTGGGAGGCTGTATTCAAGATATTACATGGGTGAGACTTTTTATGGTGTATGGTGCAGTGTCTATCATTTACATTCAGTTAAATTGCATCAGAGCAATCAAGAAACATTATTTTTATTATTAGTGTAATGTTTGTTCTTCTAGTAATTTTTTCCTACCTCTCCAAAACTGAGTATGCCTATCCTTATAACCACAGAGTCAGGAATTCTTAGGACAAGTTAAGATGACATTTGTTTCCTCTCTGTGTTCTCCAATTAAACAAGATAACTTGTTTCTTCCCAGTGTAGGTGGTGGCTTAGCTGTTAGAAACATTAATGTGTCGTAATACTGAATTGAGAGGAAACAGAATTTAATATTATCACTCGCCTCCTAAATCACTCAGCACCATTACATAAAATTATGCGGTACCTCTGTGGTGTTGTAATGCTGTGGTTTCTAAATGAAATCATTCACAGAACAGAAAAGACTGTATCCTCAAAGTGATATTATTCAACATATGTGACATATAGGAAAATGTACATAACCCCATTTTTAAAGAATCTCGAACTGTAAAAATATGAAATAATCCAATCACTGATAAAATTATAATTTTTCTTTCATATTATTTCTGCTAGACTGAAACGTGAGACAAAATATAATAAATACTACAGGACATCTGTTGAAAAAAAAAGACTAGAGACAAATTTTCCAGCAACTCCTTTTTTTCTTAGCTGATGAGGGTCTCATAGAGAAAAGCCAAAGCTGCTAGATGCTGAGTATTTTTGGGCTGTGGTGATGAAAATCTGCAGCAGAAATGGTTGCTCCAAAAAGACAGCAGGGTGAAAAAAGAGAAATACAAGAATGATATGAGCATAACTCTGACTTTTGTATTTATATGTATCTTGGCATATGGTTATCAATCATTTGGCACTTCATAAATGTGGGAGATATTCCTGCAATTAAACTCAAATTTATGTACTTTATGCTAATGTTTGGTATTATGGGATAACATTGGATTCTATACTTTGCACAAATATGTAAATATTCGGGCCTTTATGTAGACTGAAAAGATTTTTATTTGGTTTTAGCTTTCAAAAATGGCTGTTTCAAACCCAACAATATAAAAGCATTTCTATATGATATTTCATTCTGTTCAAAAAACCCTGAAATCTTTAACTACAAAGTTGCTATCCAGAACTCTGAACTATGAAGGTAAGCATCCTGATATTCCCCCCAAAAACATATCTCTAAAATGGTATTTTCCCACCAGGAAGCTGATGCTTTGGCTGATGCTGAGGAAAGGTGTGACCAGCTCATCAAAACCAAAATCCAGTTGGAAGCCAAAGTTAAAGAAGTGACTGAAAGGGCTGAGGATGAAGAAGAAATTAATGCTGAGCTGACAGCCAAGAAGAGAAAACTGGAGGACGAATGTTCAGAGCTGAAGAAAGATATTGATGACCTTGAGTTGACACTGGCCAAAGTGGAGAAGGAAAAGCATGCCACTGAAAACAAGGTACACACACAGAAGATGTCATTCTTACAGAAAAGACCTCTTGTTACACAGTATACAGTTTTAAATTTTATTTTTTTTATATCTGCATTTGCTCCCTTGTTCTCAAAGGTGAAAAACCTCACAGAGGAGATGGCAGCCCTGGACGAGACCATTGTGAAGCTGACTAAAGAGAAGAAAGCCCTCCAAGAGGCCCATCAGCAGACACTGGACGACCTGCAGGCAGAAGAAGACAAAGTCAATACGCTGACCAAAGCTAAGACCAAGCTGGAGCAGCAAGTGGATGATGTAAGACCACGGGCATACAGCAAGAAGAGGAGAGGTATGGAGTTAGACCTGACTGGTGGAGCACTGATGGTCTTGTTCTGTTTAGCTGGAAGGGTCCCTGGAGCAGGAGAAGAAGCTGCGCATGGACCTTGAGAGAGCTAAGAGGAAACTCGAAGGAGACCTGAAGCTGGCCCATGACAGCATAATGGATTTGGAAAATGACAAGCAGCAGCTGGATGAGAAACTGAAGAAGTAAGTGCATCTGTGGGGCACCTGAGTGCTGGGCTGGTGCCCTTGTCCTTTTTCTGTGAGCTCTAACATGGTTTGCTTTGCCCAAAGGAAAGACTTTGAAATCAGCCAGATCCAGAGCAAAATCGAGGATGAGCAACTTCTGGGCATCCAATTACAGAAGAAGATCAAGGAGCTGCAGGCAAGTCTCTGTTCCTTCCCCTCCCTCACCCAGTCTCAGGTCAGGAAGGAGGAGGGCATGGGTGTGAAGGGTCCCTAATGTTCCCCAGGCACGTATTGAGGAACTGGAGGAGGAAATTGAGGCAGAGCGAACCTCTCGGGCAAAAGCAGAGAAGCATCGGGCTGACCTCTCGAGGGAGCTTGAGGAGATCAGCGAGCGCCTGGAAGAAGCAGGAGGGGCTACCGCAGCTCAGATTGAGATGAACAAGAAGCGTGAGGCGGAATTCCAGAAGATGCGTCGTGACCTCGAAGAGGCCACGCTGCAGCACGAAGCCACAGCTGCCACCCTGCGGAAGAAGCACGCGGACAGCACGGCTGAGCTTGGGGAGCAGATTGACAACCTGCAACGAGTGAAGCAGAAGCTGGAGAAGGAGAAGAGTGAGCTGAAGATGGAGATTGACGACTTGGCCAGTAACATGGAGTCTGTCTCCAAGGCCAAGGTACAGAAATACTTTTATTAGTAATTTGAAAACAGTATAATATTTGTGGTTAATCTTATGTAACTATTATCAGGTTATAATACAACTTTATTCTCCATATCTTACGTATAGAACTGTGCGCATATGCACATAGTCCCCAGATGTGTAAAGTGCATCTTCTGGACACATATTCCTGCTTTAACTAGGGCGGAATTGAGGTATTACTCTATTTTCTTATGTGTGATTGACACATAGGCAAACCTAGAGAAGATGTGCCGCACTCTGGAAGACCAGCTAAGTGAATTTAAAACAAAGGAGGAGCAGAATCAGCGCATGATCAGTGATCTCAGTGCCCAAAGAGCTCGTCTGCAGACAGAATCTGGTAAGGCACTTCCATCTCTAGTTTGGAAATGGGAGAAACCCCTAAATGACTCTCTTGACTGTTAAAATATTTTCTTAATTACAAACTTGTCCAGGTGAACATGCACGCCAGGTGGAAGAAAAAGATACTTTAATATCTCAGCTGTCTAGAGGGAAACAGGCTTTCACCCAACAGATTGAAGAATTGAAGCGGCAACTAGAGGAAGAGATAAAGGTAAAGATATTTCATGTTACATATAATATATATATTTTACATCACATTGTTTTTGGTGCAGTGTTCAAAAGTTCAAACACCCCATTAGGTAATGCAATCTAGGCCCTGTCAGTGCAGGACTCCCAGCTTTTTGCAGTATATCAGACCTTGGCTTTTAATTTTTCATGCAGTCAGTTAATCACTTTTTCTCTGGGATATATGTCTAAGTGCCAGTAGAAGAAAATTTCCCAGGATACATCTACTCCTTATTCCAATCTTTTTACCACCAGGCCAAGAATGCCCTGGCCCACAGCTTGCAGTCTGCTCGCCATGACTGTGACTTGCTCCGGGAACAATATGAGGAGGAGCAGGAAGCCAAGGGGGAGCTGCAGCGTGCCCTGTCCAAGGCCAACAGCGAAGTGGCCCAGTGGAGAACCAAATATGAGACGGACGCTATTCAGCGCACGGAGGAGCTGGAGGAGGCCAAGTACGTGAGGAATGTGGGGAAGGCTGGCAGAAACCAATAATGGAAATTGGAAGAGACCACTGAGATACGGAAAGGCAAAAGCATCGTAGTAGGTTGGGAAGGGTTATGAAACAGAAACACGTACTATAAAGGGCGTGGTTTTGAAAAACACAAGGAAAATAAGCTATATGACAAAGAATAGAGGAGAAAGGCAACACATGGTTTGTGCAGACAGCAGAGGGATAGCTACGCCCTGGGGAATGACAAAGGGAAAAATAATGACTGGCTGGGAGAGGCTCTGTGCTGTGTTCATGGGGACCAAATAGTGCAAAGTGCCTCAGCACTGTGGTGAAAATGAAAAAAGTGTCCATCTTAGTCCCAAATTATGAGCAGCACTTACCACCTCCCAGGAAGAAGCTGGCGCAGCGCCTGCAGGATGCAGAGGAACACGTGGAAGCTGTGAA
>VZSZ01010287.1:6971-62345 GCA_013398815.1 Ibidorhyncha struthersii
TGCGGAGCTGTGCCGCGTGTGAGTGGGGGTCCCCTGCGGGAGGGGGGTGGGGGGGCTGCTTTTGCCTCGGATCGGGCTGTTCCTCCCTCTGGGCTGTAGCTGGGAGCAGAGTGAAAGCCACAGGGGCTTTGTCAGCAACGGGTCTCTGGGTGCATGAGGTGGGATGCTGATCTTGCTGCTTTGGGGCGGGGGGGTGCCCCGAATTCCTTGGGGCTGTTGCACTGCCTGCGTGGGGCTCTGGGTGATGCCGGGCATCTCCCTCCTGGTGAGCACAAGGTGGTCCCGGGGAGTGTGAGGCTGCCATATCGACCAGTTCTGGCACTGGGGGGCGATATGGGGTGGCAGGAGACGGCTCTGCCCCAAGTGGCTCTGTGGGTCAAAAGCTGGGGAGGGGGACACACACCACCACCTTCCCCCCGCCCCCCAAGAGAAGGCTTTTCCCACCAGCAGGGCCAGGGCGGATGCATGGCCAGTGAGGACCAGTGTGTGTGATGGGGGGAGAGCGTCTGTGTTGGGGCTGCTGGAGGTGCCAGTCTAAATGGGCTGGGGGCTTCATCCCAGCGCAGAGCCCCGGGGTTTCATCAGGAAAAGCCGGTTGGCAGCGAGGGCACTGCTGTGAAGAGGGGGGAGCAGAGCCATTTGTGCAACTGGCTTTGCTTTCTATTCCTGAGTGACCCTACAAGGGGCTGTCAATTGAAGAGGGCAGAAGCACTGTGTTAAGGGTCAGTTGTCAAATGCTACTCGTTAACGCGTTTGCCCTGCTGGGGCTGGGAAATTTATATGCCAGGGGTCAGAGTTACATTGATTTTGTTGTGAGTGAAGGTGTGGGAAGCCTAGAGCTGTATTTTAGAGAGCTCTACCTCTCCTTTCCTTCAATCGGAAAGGCTCTCCAAGGGGTGACTTGGTCACTTTGTTCCCCAGGGACTCAGTAAAGTTTTACAACAGCAAAATAAGAGTGTGTATCCATAGCAGACTACCTCCAGTAGGAGAAAAGCATCCGGAGTTTGGAGTACCTTTTGTTATCTGACTGTATCTACAGGAGAATAGTGCCTCGTTCTTCAACTCCGAACTGTACTCGGGCACTGTGAGGTACCGAAGGCAGTGGGATGAGTTTCAAGGGTTTTGCTGGAGAAAGGGTAATGAACTGAATGTAACTCGCTGCGAGGGAGAAGCATTTCTTGAGGCTTGCAGTCAGATGCTTGTAAGGCGGCAGCTCAAACCTCAGTGATGGACCTGTGCTGCTGCTCGGCTCCAAAGGAGAACCTTGGCAAGGAGAACTTGTGTACAGTCCTCGGTGCTTGAGGCAGAGCAGCAATCTGATGGCTTTCACTGATTGTACTAGTCATCGGGTGACCCTAGTCAGTATGGTGAGGGGGTGCTTGGGTTTTCATGTTGCTTTCTGGGGGCTAAAATTGGGTTGTTAGAGCAACTTGCTGGTGGCAGTGTTATGATATGGCTGGAACACCTTGTGTTAGTTAAGGTAAGAAACCAAACTAACAAGTGAAGAGAGCTTAATGGTCCCTCAAATATATACACTTCTCAGCATAAGCTGCTTTGAATGCAGAAGCAAATGCTGTCAGGAACAACAGGTTCAGCTGTCACTTGTTGAGCGGAACTGGCTTTAGGGGAGGGGAGAGAGCTTGGCTCAACATGTGAGCTCAGGTTTGTTGTGATGGAGACCTCAGAAGGCAGGTGCAAAACGGAATAAACCTTCTTAGAGCTGGAATGCACGGGCATGGATAGTTTGCAGTAGGTGCCTGCAATGGTAGTTTCCAGTAGCTATTTTCAGTGAGGTCTGGGAGCCGTGGTAACCCGGGGAAATAATGCTTAATGCTAGTCAGTGGCGAAAGGGATCCTCGGGAAAGAGGGGATGACAAAGCAGGACAGCTTACCGTGCCACCGGCACCGCTGGGTTCATTCATGACACTCCTGCTGCGTGCTGCTCTCCCCTTATCCCTGATGGGATGCGGCGTACCTGGAAAAACACAGGATAGGGGAGAGGAAGGACTCTGTGGAGAGCAGCCTGTGTTTGGACAGGAAACTACTGGGAACTCAACAGCTGAACCCCACAGGTTACTGAGAGGTTACAGCTGAGTATGGCAGGAGTATGTCAAACTTATGACCTCTATTAAAGGTACCATCAGTGTTATCCAGGTGAGGTGGTGATTGCTCAGTGCATAATGAGAATGGAGTCACTGAGGCAGTAAATGGGAGTTCAAGAGCATTAAATGGATCCAAATGAGTAGAGCAGCTGCCAGAAAGCACCAGTGGATTAATCTGTGAGTGAGTACTTAAGGTAAGGGTGTGGATGCTGGTGTGCCCAGTCAGTGAAAGTGCACCCAGAGGAAGTAGGGTGGTACAGGAAGAGTTCATTCCACTCTGCTGTTCTACAGTCCTTCTGCAAACTCATAGTTTTTCCTAGAGAGATGGTTATCGCAAGGGTTTAACCTGCATAGTATTTTTATAGACATTTTTTTCTTCTGTTCTGTCTGCACAGGTTTTTAAGATTCAAGGTGTTGCCTCTGGACAAATCTGACCTTTGGTTGTGGCGAAGCACTACGGCTTCAACACTGAGGTGATGCGCAGGTGGTCCACTGAGTCTGCCATTTGTCAAGGCAGAGGGTTCTGCTGAATTTCTAGTGAAGCCTGATGGATATTCCCCTACCTGGGAACTTAGGTGGGGAGGGAAAGTGCTGTTGAATTGTGATAAGCTTTCAGTAGTGATCCCTGTTGGGGGAAAAGGACAACCACATAAACCCTGCAAACTAGTTTCACACTAAGTGTGCAGCTGGCGGGGTTTGAACTTGGACACAGTACGTGGTGTAGAGGGTAAGAGTGTATTTCTGAGTGTCGTTCCCTGAAATGATGTCAGTATTATTAGACTGAAGGTATTAATTGTGTGTGACAGTAACTCCCCCCCAAAGCAGCATGAGGTCCAGCCCTGGCTGAGAATAAGCAGGGCTTGTAGCTGTGGTCTAAGACTTCCAGTTGGAGCAGACTGGATTTTGGTGTGGGAAACACCTTTCTCTTTCCCAATGATATTTCACACACCCCTTTACTTGAATGTAATTACAGCAAATACCTGGAAGGAAGGTGTTGGCCTCCTAACTCCAGACCTGTTACTGTGGCTTTTGTCAAAAAGGGATGCCTGTTGGGCATGGTCTGCTTTTGAGATCTATATTCACCCACCTTCCCCTTCCCCAGGTGGGCAGTAACACTTCCATGTGAAAATAGATTTTAGTCAATTACAAGTCTCGTGCTCATTTTTCACAATAAGCGTAAATATCATCTAGTGCAAATAACCCTGGTGATGTGCTATTTGCATTGGTATAGTTTTGGTTGAGGCTGCTGGCAGCTCACCTATTCTTAGTTTGTGGAGCGAGGAGGCTGGGAAAGAGAAGAAAAATTCATTCTGCTTACACAGTTCTAGAGAGAAACTAATTTTCTGGGTAAAATAAACGAACTAAACCCCATGTCTCAACAAGGTTTTTCAATAATGATTTATAATAATTATATTGATGTGTATAAATATATGTTGTGTTAAGGGGCAAAGTAGTTTGGCAGAAAATAAACCCCCTTGCGTTCTAACACTCCTCACGGAGGTGGGAGGCTAGGTGCGGCTAGGTTTAGATTCTGAGTGATGCCCAATTCACCACGATCAGTTCCGTCACATCTAATAGATTCAACTGTTACGGTTTGGGACACACTAATAGTGGACTGCACCTTCGGTCTAGTCGTGCTCATGAAGTAGCACGGCCGCTCTTTGGTCACACTCACTGAGAAACCCAAATGACTAGCTGCTTTCACAGTGCACTTAATTTAAACAACAGAGATACAGGTTCTTATGGACAGGTGGTGATAAAAACACTGTCTGCAAAGCATGTGCAAATAGAAGTATTGTTAATTACACAAAACGTGGGACAAAGTTATAAACCATACAGCCTGGCTGTAAGCGTAGGAAAGAGACTCTCTGGAGGGATGTCTAAGTTTCCCAAAGAAGCACTTGGTATAGTCTAAGTCTTACCCAAAGGTGTCCCTAAGGGGGGGGGGGGGAAGAAAGGTCAGCCCATCAACTGGTCCCGGGAGTCAAAGGCAGTCTCTGACGGAGTCCTCCTGGACTTGATCACGGTGGTGTTTTCCCTGATATTCCCCTGCTCTTGAGCTATTTTTATACTATTTCTTACTTTCAAGGTGGAGTTTGAGTGACTCCAGTCATGAATCCTTTCATTATGAGCGGTGTAAAATTCTCTTGCCTCAAACTTTAAAGGATAGTTTAAGGGAAATTCAGGGCACAGACTCGAGGAGGAGTGGTGGCACCTTGGAGGCGGGTAGCCTATGGGATGGAATTGCGTTTAGGTATTATAATGAGCAAAGTTCACACAAAGGACAGCATTTAATCCAAATTTGGCAAACCGTTGGCTCAGGGTAGTAAGTATACAGCTTATCAGTTCCATAGGACCATCTCGTTCCCATATCCGCTGTATTATCACAGGGCTTGGCCGTAGGATCTCCATCCCACTCCCCCCTGTGTTGCTTTGCAAGCAATATTGTACTGGGAATCGCAGATGGAGTGGATTCTTCGCATACCAGCTGTGGCTGTATTCTACCCTAGAAACCTTTTGATTTTATGCCTTTCCTTAAGGTGTGAACAATGCTGTATTTTTGAACACTTCAGTAATTATTCCACAACATATTATACTGTTTATATAATGTATATTATAAACATTATGAAAATGTTTATTTAAATTTTTTTATGATGTGGACTAAGAACTTGTCAGTGTACCTCGGGCTGAGCTCTGGTCTTTTGTTCTGCAGCAATTCCAGGATCCTCTGTGGTCCCTTGTTGTTTTTGGGGGGGGGCATAAACTACATCATGAGTGTCTGCTTCTCTGCAAGAGGTGAGTTAGCCTGTGCTGTGACAGATGGGCTACTGAATGGCTGATTTTGTTTGCCAAGCTTATTATCTACTGGGACTGCATTGTGGTTGTCCCACCTTTCAGCTTCTGCCTCCGCTATGATTCCACTTGCTTCCTCCTCCTTACTCCCCCAGTTACTCTGTTCACTCTCAGTAGTCTCAATGACATGGCTGTCACCTCCTGCTGAGTGCTCTGACAAGGAGTGACTCACGTTCAGAGCTTTAACCTGCACAGAAGATGAGATGGTTCGACTTTGTGCCCACCATCCAGCCAATACTGAAGTACTGGGGATGGTCAAAACCGGCAGCTGGGCCCGAAGGTGGCAATTTAGGAGACTCATCTCCCATTAGTGAGGAATTTAGTGCTGCAAAAAGCCTGGCAGCCATCATTTAACTGTTCCTGTAGCTTAATGCAAAACACTCAGTGCCAAGCGCTGACTGGAGTATCTCCAGTAAGAAAAGCTCAGACTGATTCCAGTGAGAGGTAGTGGGGTCCCTGGCCACTTTCCCGTGATGGGTGGGAAGCTGCTGCTTACACATTGGATCTCCAGAGAACTTCCTGAAAATAGTTTAACTCTACTGAAAGCTGCTCGAGGAGGGACTCGTTTCTCCTGCTGGATTTGAGTACTGTGTTGCTTAAGATGGAGAAGTGCAAGCCAAGTATGGGGGAGTAGAGTAGCAGAGGGCAGCAAGAGCGGCACGCTCGGTGTCTGCCTCACAGGAGCACTGGACAGGTTTGATCAGCCCACCTTAGTAAAGGAGAGAGAGACCTGACAGGTTTGCGAGCCTGCTTTCAAAACTGTCGTGGTTTAGGCCAAATCCCACTGGGGACGTGGGGGACCCCAGATGGGACCGACAGATGCTCCCCTCTACCCCTCTTCGAAGAGAGAGGCAGAGGAGGAAAAAGAGACTTATGAGTTTAGAAGGAACTAAACTACTTTAATGAAATATTAATAATAAAATAAAAAGAAAATAATGAAATATATACAAAACCGTATCAAGCTCCCAGGATGACAATCACGACACCGGCTGGCACTGGGGCAGTCCCAGGCCGGACTCGGTGACGGACGGGAACTGGATTCCGGATCTGCAGGCAGGATCGGGACCAACGGCAGACGAACAGTCCTCCTCAGATGTCGGCCATTGAAGGAAGAAAGAGAGAGCCAGAGCCAGTGCTCCCTGCTCCCCCCCCTTGCTTTTTATACTGAGCATGATGCGGATGGGATGGAATACCCTGTTGGTCAGTTTTGGGTCACCTGTCCTGTCCGCTCCTCCCTGCCGGTGGGACCCCACTGTGTTTTTCTGCTTCCAACACTCCAATGTGGCAAATAACCAAGTTGGTTGGCCTTGGGTGTTATAGCGATAAGTATAAGCAAGAGCCTCTCCGCATACTACGTCTGGACATCAGCCATAACATTGGTCTTATCACTCTGAGAGAGCGAACATTGTCTGCACAATATGCTGTTAATTTCAGTAGTTAGAAGAGGCCCAGCTAAGAAGCAAAGTTACTGAACAAAATTGGTCCTGTTTTGCCTCAAACCAGGACAAAAACATTGCTGATGCTCCTGCGCTCGGGCTCTGGTCGACAGGGAGAACGCTGCTCTCGCTGTATTAGCTTGTTTTTCTACAGTGCTTTCTGTGATGTTTTACTGCTCGGCCACAAAGGCCCAGTTAATGTAATGAGAAACCCATTGCTGCTCTGCTGAACGCGTGTCTGAATAGCAAAGGCAAGATGGAAGGAGTGCACTTGTCTCTCTGCGGTTCTGGAGGACGCAGCGCCCATTCCTGGGCTGTAGCAAGCCCGGTGCTGCTCTCGACAGTGCTAGATTGTGCAGTGCGGTGGGTGAAGCCTCTAAAGGGAAGGTAGCCCAAGTATTGATGACTTTGAAAGCATCCCAAGCCCCAGGTAAACTGCACTAACTTAGTAAAGGAGGTTTCTTGAGTGTCCTTGAGTTTTCAGTATAATACTACTACAGAGGGACAAGAATGCTATCAGGTGGTGTAACAGAACCCACAGGAAGAGTGTGCTGATACTTTAACAGCCTCAGTAAGAATTACGATCCCTTTCAATGAGGTGTTGTGCAGCTCCTAAACAGCTGTTCTGCCATACGCGCTGGGTTTCTGACTTGGCAGCTATTAATTTGGGGCTTGGTTGTAAGTCCCTGTTAAGACCAGGCGAAGCCTTGTACTGACTGTGTTGTATAATTTCCTTGCATTCCACTCAACTGAGTGCCTTAAGATTATTTTCCCATGCGCTGCTGACATTAGCGGTAGTACCATGTGTGTTTCTCAGCCTCCTGCTGGCTGAGAGGACTAAGGCTAAAAAGACTCCTTAGATTACAGTTGCAAAAAGGCCACTAAGACATGCAAAATTTTGAGACTTGGGTTGTCAGTGGTCTTAGGGGAATTCTTGTGATGATGACAAAAAGCCATTTCCCCATATAAGGGAGCTAAAATCTTATGACTTGCTAGGCTGCTTAATAAAGTGGCTGGATAAGAGTGCCTGTGTGTGGAAATCTTACTTTAACCTTATTTCAGGGAACATTTGGCTGAGATTTTAGTTAAAATTTAAAACAGTCTGTGAGACATAGAATAGAAAAACTTCAAGTTCAGAAGCTTAAAGGTTGACTAAGCATTAGGCGAAAAACCATAGGAGCATAATGACAAGCAATAGGTAAGGAGTCTAAGCTCTAATTCTCCAAGCATTCCTATATGTTATAGCTATCACAGAATTGTCTAGGTCGGAAGGGACCTTTAGATCATTGACCTAACGCTGCCAAAACCACAACTAAACCGTCTCCCTCAGCACCACATCTACATGTCTTTAAAAATCCCTCCAGGGATGGCAATTCCACCACTTCTGGGGGGGCAGCCTGTTCCAATGTTTGGTAATCATAATATACCATGCATGCAGAAAACGTTTTCTGTCTCTTTGCTACCAAAGTGTCAGGTAACTTTCATTTCACTGTGTAAGCAAGGACTTGCTCAGCTCATGCTAAAAAAATCGTCTCTCTGTTTATGCTCTCCTTTCTCCTTGTGCATTATGTCCTGCAGCTTCATGATGGATAAAGAGCCAAAGCAAGTAACTGACAGACTTTCACCTCATATTCAACTATGAGCAAAAAGGGATACTTCAGATTTTGAACGTTTCTGGGCAAATCGGTAGGAGCCATATATGTGCTTGAAAGGATAAAATTCATACATGGGCAACTAATAGCACATGGCAGAAAAGGCTCAGGTATAACAAGGTTTTGCCACGGTAAATTTTCAGCTTTAATTTTCCTCACTTAGTGTAGTAACAAAAATCAAAGCTGGACTTGAAAAGTGTGTGATATGATTTCAATGTCCAAAGAATGAAGCAGGGTGGAAAAAAAAAATCATATATTCTAGAGAAAGATAACAAACTTGCTGTGAATGCCTCACCTGCCATTAGCATTTACATGCCATGTAAGTTTTCTAATTTACATTTGAAGTTTGACTTTTCAGTGAAATGTTTTCTATTCCTAGCTCAAGCAGATGAGTAATCTGCACCTAAGACTTGTTTTGTTTATTATAGCAAGCCTACTCAGAGTGTTGTTCTTTGTAATTAGACAGGATAGGAAAAGCTTAAGATGTTTAACTAAAAAAAAACCAAACCTTTGAGACAATATTTTCTGTAGCCCCAGCTCAGACTGCCCTGATAAATGACTGCGAGGGGAGGTTAAACAGTTTAAGTCCATTCATAAGAGCTCTGCATCCAACTTCAAGATTGGTACATCTCCCTAGGATTGCCCATTTAAAAATGAGAAATTTGCTTCTCCTTGTATACTTGCTTTTCTTCGTGGAAGTAAATGTCAGTAAGAAAAGATTTTTATTGCAACTCGCTATTTTTAGTATGGCTTTTCTTTCACAGCTCCTTTCTCCTAGGTGAAAGCCAACCGTTTCCAAGTGACATTGACTGCTTATTTTGAGTTAAGACACTCCTAGGTATTTCACCTGAAATATCATGGAAATTGTGATGTATGAAAAAGTAAATGAAATACTTCAAGACTACGTTCTACTGCCTTACTTCATAATTATCGTCAGAGTTTGTACTTTGCAGTTCAAGTCTGGTATTGTACAGACTAAACACTTCTGCTTAAAACGGACATTAAGTGCAAAATGAAGTAAATACATACCTTAAAACAATTTCCAAGAAGTCAATGATACTCTAATGAAATCTTGGCTTGGGGAAAACGCTGTCGTGCCTGTGGCATTTATCGTGCCAAACCCAGGTGGTCTCGTGTGTTAGTAGCAGTTTCTGCACTTCTGCTTGTCCCATACTTGAGCTTCAGTCTGGAACTTCTGTTTGGCTATTGCTGAAATCTTGCTCTTTCTCTGGAAGAGAAAGCAAAAATGAGCTCCGCTCGCAGTGAGCGGCAGACATATATCCTTCATGTCTAACTTTTTGAACTGTATGATGCTATGATAAAGTTTTTCTGAAATTTGCAGGAAAACGTGAGAAGACACGGCCACACTTCCCCTTTTTAGATAAAATGACCCCTTATCTTACAATATTTCTGTCAGTCATACTTTTGAGCCCTCTGATATTTGCTGTGATTTCCTGCACTTGGTCAAAATCTGTGGTGAATTAAACCTGCGGGAACTAAATGCAACAAACAAAGTGAGCCCTGAGTACTGAACACCACGGAGGTATTTCTGTCCGCTACTGTCCTGCTTACGTGCTACAATGACACCTGCCATTTTTATATGTCATGCTGCTGTTGCCTCCAGTTCAGCTGCTGTTTTGGTACAAACACCCCGTCCTTGTGTATACTACTGCCGCACAGTCAGTGGTTCCCCTGTTTTTTCCTACCTTGCTGCATATTGCTGTGCAGTGCACCCCTGTTGACTAGCCCTTTGGTTTTAAGCTGGTTATCTTTTTTTTAAAAAAAAAAAAAAAAACCAACTGCCAACAGCACTTCACTGAGTTGGTAATGTTCACTGTTAATCTTTTTACTTTTTTTTTTTTTTAGGCAAAACCAATTTGTTTGTCTCTGTCAATAGCTTTTCTTTATCCACTGAGTCACAGGATAATCTGTGCATTTGTCTCTTACTTATTTCTAAGGCACTTAGAGAATGAGTTAATGCTAGTTTTGCCATCCCTCAGTGTGTGCACTTTGCAAGCAGGATTTTCTAACTTCTCAGCAGAAGAGAGATGCTATTATTTTCCAAGGTCTCCAGGAAATTTCCGTAGTTGACCCATCAGTCAGTATAGAGCTCAGGACAAGGGAAGAAGAAATTCTTTAGCACTCACCACACTAACTTTTCTTTTTCCACAACAACACGCTTCTGCTCTTCATGTCTCCGAAGGTTCCTTATCTTTGTTTCGGCTTCTGAAGCCTCAGAGGGTACTGTAATGAGATTTCACATGCACAAAAATCAAGATAACAGAACGAGATGGTTGTGCACAAAGGTGAAGCAGCGTTGGCTGGCTCCAGGGGTTACCAGGTTTCCTCGTGTGGCCAACATAATAATAATCGCATTCACTTCATAACTACCTTGAACAGTTACTGTAAAAATGAAAAAATTAATTTTCCATATCCAGTGGTGTGAGAATGTCCTGGTTACACTACGAGACTTTATGCTGCATAATTGTGTATGGGTGTTGTTACTGGGACTTCAACAATGTACGAGCCTCGTGTGTTTAACGACCCAGTGTGTGGGAATGGGCAGTTTTTCACTAGCGGAGGCTCTTGCTTTACTGCTTTGCAGATTTTCCTCTGGTATATTAAATTAACTAGGAAGGCCATGCCATTATCAAATTACCATGTGGAAGCAAATTACTTTTATTTATCATCTTGTAATATTTATGCATTGCGTTATTTTTTCCCTTTTCTTAGATGACTTATGTTTCTGTCTTCCGTGCCCCTCTCTATTATCTATCACTGTCTGATTGAGCTGGTAAGTACCTTGTGAAAAGACAAGGCACTGCCTTCCTTTTTCCTTCCAGCCAATCCTTTTCCACCTTAGTTTCAATATAATAAAAATCCGTGTACCTTCTCCATTTCCAGTAAGGTACAGCATTTGTGTGGCAAATTCACTCTTTGCTATAGCCACAACAATACAAAATTTCATTAGCGCAACTGTGATGAGACTACCCAAGACAGACACAGCTCCAGTTTTGCCTTGAGGCTGTTTGCGACTTCTTGTTTATCAGTTACAAAAAACTATTCCAGAGTTCATTACTGCAAAGAACGAAATCTGTTGCTTTACAATACATTGTCGGAAAGTGAAAATGCAAGATATGTACCCAAAAAAAAAAAAAGATTCCTCCTGCTTTTAGTGTGATAAGGTATTATTTCAGTTGTCTTAATGAACAGAACTACTAGTACTTCATTCACTAGAATACTGTTACTGCACAGGAATGACCCACAAGGGTTTGTACTACTGCGACTAAAGCCTCTTATTAGTACTACCTGCGTAACAATTTGTACTTGTAAAAAGCCTAGCGCAAGCCTGTGTAGCCTAGGAACAGTTGTGTATATAAGGTGCAAAACAGCAATAAAATCTGAACCATAGATATTCCTTCTCTCTTCTTGCACAGAGGAACACTGTTCCTCTATCATAAAATGACGATGAACTCCCTTGTACCATCAGAGACCGCTCAAAAAGCCAAACTACAGCAGGCAAGGAAGGAAAGCCGCCTCTGTCTCATCTGCAGGGCTGCTCGTGACACCACACGTCCTGTCAGTCATCGGGACTGGGAACGCAGCGTGAGGCAAAAGCCATCTTCCCCATGCTGGATTGTCTTTCTTAAAGCACTGCCTCTGGGAAAGAAAAGATTACAGGAGAAAATTAGTGTTAGTTTACAAAAAACATAATAAAAGTGAATACATTTTTGGCTGTCCTATTTGCAGAGAAACGCTGGAGAACATAAACTTAGAGGGAAGCCAAAACAGAGGAGCCAAATCCATGTTTATTTTTGTTTGAGGATGAGAAGGGGCAGAGGGCCTGACTTTTTCCAAATTCTCAGGCTTGGGTGTATTACCAGTCTTTGCCAAAATTTTCAAAACCAGACGGGAAACCAGGAGCACAAGTCCTGCGCTTACTTTGCACAGAACTCCCATTTTCTCGCACCGCTGCGTTTACTGTCTGAAATGCACCAATTAGTCTAGGGTAGCTCCATCCCTTGCCTTGTTTGCTCCAAACATGTAACAAGTGTCAGATTAGTGGCACCGCCTGCTCCACTTCTTGCTTTCTTGCTTCCCCTGTGTGAACCCAAGCTCCCTGCTTACTCTCATCACCAGCTATGGGGACAAGAAGGCTTGAACGCAAGAGCCTTCGCGTTTCTAACCTGATTAATACCGTTAGCCAGCAGCCTCAGAAGTGACTTGGAGCAACAGAGCACACACTGGTGTGTTAGATTCCTTGTTAAAGATTTGTCACCGCCTTTTCCAGTGAAGGAAGCTCCTGTGGTATGCTCCTCATCCAGACGGTCATCCCCCATGGGCAGGGAGGGCATGCGCTACCTGGAGGCACTGCCTGGAGGAAGATGAGGAACGTGAGCAGTAATAAGTCTATTTCTTGTCACAAGCCAAAAGGGAGCACGAGAGATACTGAGCTTTTCATGGGGTTTTAGTGATGCAGCATCTCCTGGGATTAATAAAGCACAGCTCCGGATCTGTGATTAAAGGAGCAGTGTAAACTACTATTGTCAAATATCTATATTTGAATTCTGCCAACACTCTTCATCTCGGGCATGTTTGTATGCAAATACATCAGTGCCTGCTATCTTGAGTGAGCAATAATATCGGCATTAAAACACTTCCTACAGCAGCTGACTCTGATCTCTGGCTAGTTAAAGCGTTTGGCACGTCATATGTTTAAATAAAAATATTTTCAATAATTTTGAAAAGACTTTGAATAAACCCAATAAAGATAAATAAACCTGCTTTCTCCATAAGGACAGCCAAAGTGAATATACAACTACTACAGCTAACAGCCGCTTTGTTAAAACACACAAGCAGCCATATTTTTGCAAGACATTTCAGATTCTTGCCTACCTACTTTAATGTGCAGACAATTTGATGAATATGCGAAAATACAGACCCATTACAAACATTGTATTGCTGTTAACTTCTAAAAAGCCAGAAGACACCAGAAAATGATGGTTTTTTTCACTAGTCTGGTGGTTCCAAACCTGAGGCACATCAGAATAAATATTTTTTACTGCGCTTGCTACCCAAAACACTTGCAAAGACTTTGATGTTATTGAATTTCATTGCCAAGCAAAATACAGAAGAGCTGCAATGCTTTCCTGAGAATTACATGTGAGGAAATACATCAGGGAACAACGGGCAGAGACAGAAAGTAAATTGGAAAGTCTTCTAAGTAAAACCCAGCAAGAAGAATGAAGAAATCCACCTTTCCTTTTAGCTTTGGTACCTAACGCTCATTTTATTTTCCTGGGGAGAGGGCTGCCCCTAAGCAGAATGACAACAGAACATCACCTTCCATCGTTACTCCACAGATACTGGAAAAGGCAGCAAGCGCCTCATCACCGGGGGCCTGGGGAGGCAGCTGAAACCGTCGCTGCACAAAAAAGGGCTGGCTCCGTGTTCCATTTCGTAAGGAAAGAGGTGTAGCCAGCACTTTCCTTCCCTCACATACACACTCATTGGGATTTGGATGCTTTGTGCCTTAATTTAAATTCCATTTATACTAAGGAATTTGTAACTGTCCTAAAGGCACCTGCACCCGTACATTAATTTTATGCCTTCTGCCCCCAATTATTTATGCTGTTCTTTTAAGTCGGGAACACCTCCATCCCCCCGGCTCCTTAGGCATCTATATACATACGCCTGTTAAAGAAATATAACCCCAAAGCTCATTTTAATCAAGCGTTATCCCACAGCCATCTTGCTGGCAGTATCAGCAGTCAGCAATCTGATCATTTTCCCTACTCCCTTTAACCTAAGTTTCCAAGTCTCCTTCTGATAGACAAAATAAAAGTGGAAAAAACATTCGAATGCTGCTTCCCAGTCAAGTCATCCGCTGTCAGCTGTAAATGTCTAGATGCCAGTGTTGGCCTGTTACGGAGACTGATACCATTTTCTATCTGAGTCGTATAATATATATGTTTAACGTTTGTCACGGTTAAGATTTGATTTAGAATTTTGGTGCAGCACCTCATATAACTACAGGTTCTATAGGGCAAGAAAATAGATTGTGGCCTACAAAGTTAATCAGTTAAATTTTGAAGTAAGTCTGGGGCATACAAATTCGTACCCGCCTTAACTTGATTCTTTCAGCTCCATCAAGCGGTCGAATCAGAAGTCTCACATCCCTTATCTTCAAACCATCATGCCAATAAAAGCATTGCTGCTGCAACACAGCAAAGATAGATATTTGTGGCTTGAAAAAGGGATGATACAATATCAAGAAGGTTCAGACGTGGAAAAAAAAAATCTCAGCTTGTAGTTTTTGCCAACAGTAATCTAATAAAATATAAAATGGGTGAATTTCCTTTACAGTGTGAGTAAATGACATCGGAAAAGTATTACTCGCATTTTATAGCAGGAAAACCGTGACGTGGAGAGATTACAATCTCCCCAAGATCACACAGGAATTCAGTGGCAGAGCTAGGAAATGAATCCAGCTATCTTGTACTTTAGCCTGTTTTGAACACAGTGTAGTCCTTCATCTTTGCAGACTCATCTCCTGAACTCTGTAGCTTGTAAGCAGGGAAGTAAAATCCACTGTGGTCTAATACTAACTGTACACAAAAGTATTTAATTTTCAGGGAAACGGGTTTGGATTTGGATACATTCAGGCAGAAGGTCTGTGCCACTTCAGAGAGCTTTAATTTAACCGCTGTTTCTCATGGCTGAGCAACCTCACTGTTGCCTAAGTGCCAGATTACTCAAGCTGTTTTGTAAATAGATTTCTCCAGAATTCTGATTTTTTTTTTTTTCCTCAAAATAAACAGTTCACATTGTTGGTTTGTTTACTCGACACAACACAATAGGCCAGCTTACAGCCTCTCTAGGTTTCCTGTCCTTTGGGAAAGGAAGGATTTAATTTATGGAGTCTGCAAAAGGAGAAAAACTTTCAGCAGTCTTATTGGTCCCCTTTATAAACCCGTGTTGTAAAATCAAACTCATGGTATTTGTTACTTTTCCTGTCTGGGGAAGCTCAGAACACAGGCTGTTAAAGTAAGCTACGGAGGGATGTGTATACCTAAGCTTTGCCTGTGTTTCAGCATGTGGTGTATCCAAACTAGTCACATTTCTTCAGATCAATTTCAAGCATGCTAAAATGACCTTTTTAAAAATATCTTTTAAGGCACGTTACAACACGAGTAAGAAAATGGACTCAAACTCTTCATTCGATTGGCCTCACGCGCTGAATTACAACGGGACATACACGTACCTCTACTTAGAACGCAACGTCTCCTATGTGGACTTCTACCTTCATCAGCCTTCAGTGGCAGCTGTCTTCATCGTCTCTTACCTCCTCATCTTCCTGCTCTGTATGGTTGGCAACGGAGTGGTTTGCTTTATTGTCCTGAGGAGCAAACATATGCGTACAGTCACAAACCTTTTCATCTTAAACCTGGCCGTCAGCGATTTACTGGTGGGAATCTTCTGCATGCCCACCACCCTCCTGGACAACATCATTGCAGGTAGGCTGGTTCACACCGCGTGGCAGAAAGAGCTCGAGAGGGACTCCCCTGTATTTCTGGGTGCTGGCCTCCCTAGGGACCCCAAAAGTATCGTAAAGGTCTCCTCCAACAATAACGATTCTATGAAAGCGGGGTGTATGCGACAGTGATGCGCACAAATTGCTCCTTAACTCTGTCCACGGCATACAGAACCCCACTTCTTTGAGAAAGCTTGGGGCAAATTTGGAGCCCTCATTTTGCACGCTGGGCTCGAGGGGCAAAATCTCTCGCATGTCACCCCCCGAATGATTAAAAAATGTTAGGCACCGTTGCACACCTCTAAGCAGAGAGGCAGGGAGGTTGGAGGTGCCATGGCTTTGAGGCTACTCAGGAGAGTATTGCAATCAGCGCTCGCTATTCCATACATGCAGCAAGAGAGAAGGCAGCAGCTCAAAGGTCACCTTAAACCAAGACATGACTAGCCCCATGTGCGCGCTGCCATTTCTGAGGGGGCTCTATAGGCATTTTGAGTCACTGGAAGTCAGAGGTGAAGAGGACAAGCCTCTCACCCACCTTCTGACTGGGGCCGTCCCTGCCGACTTCCACGTCCCCCTTCTTTACGAAGGGATTCTCCCACTACCAGGTTATATGTTTAGGAAGACCCGGCGGTTGCTACGAAACAGATGCAGAGAACAACAAACTGTAGGGGTCCATTCCCTTTCTTGTCTTGAGGTGTGTCATTTTAACGGGATGTTAAACCACAAATGTTTGCTTTGCTGTTTTTTGGAACATCCGAAACTCACCCGGGGGCATCTGGCAAAGCATTTGTTCCTATAACCTCTGCCTCCCTAACCCCTGCTACAGCCTGACAGAGCAAAAGAAATTTATTAGTTCTGCGGCAGAAATTTCGTTTTATGCATATAAGCAGAGTGCTGCAGTGAGACGGCGGCAATTTCAATGGCCTGTTTGCTTCCAGGATGGCCGTTTGGGAGCCTGGTTTGCAAGATGAGTGGGATGGTCCAAGGAATCTCTGTTTCTGCCTCTGTCTTCACTCTAGTTGCTATTGCTGTGGACAGGTAAGATGATGCAGAGACTGCAAGCTGTCGCTTTCATCTCTCTCTGGCCACCTAACCGTGCTGAGGTCGATTCGTTAATCCACACGACGCTGCAATAAATTAGATGTATTTTGCTCCTAAGGCTATTAAGCAAAACAAAACGTGGCCGGGTCTAAAGAGCAGCCATAGCAATTTTCTCCTCCACTGGTATCTCTGAGAGGTGGTACAGCTGGGCTACACCTGCCTGCCTAGAACTAGTTTGTTCCTTAGCTATTAAGCTAGAGAGCAGAGGCGCGAGTACCTGCTTTGGTTCAATGAAGTAGCAGAAGCAGCAGGCTGATACGGAGACAGATCAAAAGGAGGAAATTTTGACAGCAAATTCGACCTTCTTTTAAAGATTGTTTTTACCAACACAGCTCTTAAACGGAGCAAGTAAATGCAACTCCCCTGGTTTATGCAGGATAAAGAGACGATTCCATCTGTACTTTTTAAAAAAACATACGATGTAAAACGCGTGCTTATGCTTGCCTGTTTGATTAAGCGTTCCTTCAATGGCTTCTCCACATACGTCCGCGGGTGTCTTTGCCACAGGTTTCGATGCATCGTTTATCCGTTTAAGCAGAAGCTGACCATTCCAACTGCAGTTGTTGTTATAGCCGTCATCTGGATTCTGGCTGTCGCCATCATGTGTCCTTCTGCGGTCATGCTGCAGGTACAAGAAGAGAAGCACTTCAGGGTGGTCCTTGGCTACGGCAATGAAACCCGCCCTGTCTACTGGTGCCGGGAGGACTGGCCTAACCCGGCAATGAGAAAGATCTATACCACGGTTCTGTTTGCCAACATCTACCTGGCTCCCCTGTCGCTCATCGTTATCATGTACACTAGGATAAGCATTGCTCTCTTCAACACAGCAATGCCCGTGGTGGGAAAGCACAGCCAGGAGCAGCGCCACAGCGCGTCTAAGAAGAAACAAAAAGTCATCAAAATGCTCATTCTCGTGGCTTTGCTTTTCACCCTGTCCTGGCTTCCCTTGTGGACTCTGATGATGCTCTCAGACTACGCCAACCTTTCGGATATCCAGTTGCAGATCATCAACATTTAC
Source organism: Ibidorhyncha struthersii (assembly GCA_013398815.1). Classification (NCBI taxonomy): domain Eukaryota; kingdom Metazoa; phylum Chordata; class Aves; order Charadriiformes; family Charadriidae; genus Ibidorhyncha; species Ibidorhyncha struthersii. Next base: position 24,668 of record VZSZ01010287.1, read on the forward strand.
ATCTACCCCTTCGCTCACTGGCTGGCCTTCTTCAACAGCAGCGTCAACCCCATCATCTACGGTTTCTTTAACGAAAACTTTCGCCGAGGCTTTCAGGCAGCTTTTAAACTTCAGCTCTGCTTCAGGGAGATGGTTCACAGGGAGGTGTACTCTCAGCGAGGCCAAAGCAATGCCATTTTGCCAGCCGCCAACTACCAGACTCCCCAGGGTCAAGCCTCTCAGAACGCTAAGAAGGAGGCGAAGACAGTTAAGAAAGGAAATTGGGTGAATAACCAGCAGGATTTGATAATGGAGGATCTAGAAGAGCCCTGCAACAATGCAATTAATTGAAAAAGGCTGTTAACTAGCTAAATACTTTATGCTGAGCAGAGTTTATTTTCTGTGTTGTGAAACTCACGCTCTGTAAGCCCTGTCTGACAAAAATGTCCAGATGTCCCTGTTTTGAAACAGATACGCAACTTGCATAATATCTGAACGTTTGATGCAAGCAGGAAACCAAATTCAGCCCTTTGTGTTACCAGCTTAAACCAGCGACAACTCCACTGCCGTCAGTAACGGCTCACTGCTCTTGAACTGGGCTGGAGCAAAGACGTGATTAAAATTACCTCCCATTTATTGTGACATAAAAGAAAGATAGAACTATGAGTATCGACTGGGATACAATTACTCCAGATACTCACTGAGGAAAAGGAGAACATTCATTCATTTTCTTCTGTGAATCCCAGAGAAGCTGAAACGGGATTGCTTGGACAGTATTTATGGTAATGTTTCACCATTTAAGACTAGTCGTTGTTAACACCTACAACTTTCTTCTGATGTCACACAACAAAAACATCACTGCTGCTTGTAGCATCCAGATAGACTGAGAAGCACGAAAAAGGAGAGAATCATGAGACTTAACGGGGCCCAGAGCATATGCCCCCTCCCAGTGCGGCAGAGGGTATCCCCCTTGTTACATCAAGAAATAATTATATCCGCACACTAAAATACCTGCTAGTAAGATTTATAAAAAAACTCCTCAACTGAAACCAAGACTAATCCAATAAACTCACTTCTTTATTTATCATAAATTTCTCTTTGTTCAGCACCGGCGCCTCGGTACTACTCTTTTAGCTTCTTCTCTGAGGCATAAGCCTGTTCCTCCAACTTGTCAATCCGTTATTCCATAACTCACATTAACTGAAATATTAGAGATACAGTCTAAATATTTGAACTGAACGCACCAGTTCCTTTGTCTTCTTGTGGCTGTACTCGTATAGCTTCTGCCTGGACATTTTGAACACCAAGGGGTTCCTACCCAAACGACAAAAAGTAAGAATCTTCAGTCACGTTCCATTTATTTGCTCTTCTGGTTGCCTCCCTTGTTAATTCTGTGGTATTAATTACCGTTGCAGCTACAGAAACAGATAGGAGTGAAAATTTGAGAACAAAGATAGAAAATGGCTTTTGCGGTACATTTTTGGGGGGAACTCAATTCTACTTTGAGGGTGATATAAGTCACCTAAAAAGACTGCACTTTGAATACAAGCAGAAGATAAAACACCTTTAGGGCCCATTCAGTCTGACAGGGTTCAGCATGTACAGAAAGCAACCTCGGAAGCACCTCGAGAGGCTCCCGAAATGAGTAAGGAGCGCAGGTCAGTGCAAGGACCAGCCTACATGGGATTGCCACAGGATCAGAGCATCACCACGTATTATCCTGTGAGGGTCTACAGGAGGCCAAATACCAGGTGAAGTCATTCCCCAGTACAGTCCTCGTTCAGCTGAACTGGAATACCTTCCAAATCATGACATATTTACACAATTAGGGAAAACTGACAACTTTTCAAGCTGCATCAACCCAGCATCTGTTCCTTTCTGAATATCAGAGAATAAGGAAAACAACTGGGGAGTTAACGTGAAGAAATGCTGCCAGAAGAGCTCTGATTTCAGACATTTTTTATAGCGCATTTTATCTAGGCTGAGATTTTTGAAGGATCAAATCAAATATGGACAACTGATGCTGTCATGCTGTGTTGAAATCACCACAACAAAGCATTTGTGGAGCTGAGGGTATTCCACACTTCCTTCCAGCCCTTTACTCTTCACTTGTACTTTGAGAAAAAGAGACCCATTTTATCTTTCAGAGTTTGCTTTGCCTGGATTCCCAAAGCTCATTACTATATCCGTACTGGGATGGATACTACTTCATGCCTTCATCAGTGACATGGAGCATGGGATTGAAAGTACTCTCGGCTACTTTGAGGATGACCCCCCAGTTGGTACTTTGGATACCTAGTGAAGTAAAACAAGGCCAAGTGCAAGGGCCTGCAGCAGCACTGGGGCAATCCCTAATGGTAAGACAGAGGGGTGCATCAAAGGACTGAGAGCAACCCCGCAGACAAGAACTCAGGGATAACAGCGGATCAGGACAGGAGCTGGCAACATGTGCTTGCAGCACAGAACGCCAATAGTTCCCTGGGCTGCACAGAAGTGCATGGCTGCTCTTTGTCTTACAAGGCATGTCATGTATTGATTTCAGAGTAATATTGAATATTCTCATGTGTGAGATTGTGTCTTGTTTCTGTAGGTTGTTGGTCCCCCCGCCAGAAGCCTTTGACTGATATCTATTTTCCTATTTAAAATCAAAGACCGGATGAACTCCAGCAGTCCTGTCGTACCTGTCTCACTTTGTGCTTCCCAATGATTCAGCAGTGTTTACATAGTATTTTGAAGTGTATGTCTATGTTCCTGTTCATTCCAGTTCAGCCAAACAGTGAAGAGAAAGGTATACTCGAAGGGAGTCTGAGAAAGACTTAAAATGGCCCAGTTTATCATGCTGGTGAGTCTTAAGACAGCCTTAACGTTTCACTACAGAACTCTGGCTTGGGGTAAACGCAGAAGTTATGCTGCTAAGACAACTTTAAAGTTACAGTTGTGCTTTGTAAAAATTGAATTTCAGTATGTTCTCTGCATGCCACCTCAAAACAAACCCCACTGTGACAGGTCTGTATCTATCTATAATGCAAGAAGTTCAAAAGTTACCAAAAAAAAGTAAAAAGAAAAGTTTGAAAAGCAATGTTTAATTTTAGGAACACTGTCCAGTGAAGTTATCAAGCCTTTGTGAATGCAACTGAAGGGACACTGACACAAGGAGAATAAAATTCTTATAGGCTGATGGGATTTCATAAATTATTTCAGTTTTCTTAGGAGTACACTTTCTGGTTGGACAGAAAAGTCAGCATGTGTGGTTATGTGATTTACAGACACAGCCATTTAGGCCTCACTGCACTTTCAATAGGTAGCTGAGAGTTTAATCAGTCAAAACCCAAGGTTTACCATACTGAGTTGTTTTCAAGAGTGCCATTATATCCTCTCATTTCATGAGCACAGAGCAACTCCCATTAGGAGCAATTTAGGGTTATTCTAACATCTGACCAGCCTTAACCCTCCACAAGTCTCTGCTTTACATCTGTTCATGCCACAAAGGTTCTCTAGAAACTGATTTATTTTGCAAAAGCAGATACAAGCCTACATCCCTGCTTAGGTTTCTACTATTCGTGGCCAGTATGCTCACAAGGAAGCTTTTGAAGGCATACCTAAATGACTCTTTCCAGCAGCACTGACCGATTCAAACACTACAGTATCTGCTACTTCATTAGACACTTGGTTTTGACAGAGGAACAGTACAGGGAACTTAACACCACCTGCTTGTTCTCGGGACCAGGAGCATTCATGAGTTATAACCCCCAGCTCTCTGTTCCTGTGAGGAACACAGACCTCAAAGTACAACACATCCAGTTGCTACATATCAACAAAGAGCAAATAATGAAACACATGCCTTCCAATCCCAACTGAATTAGAATCAAACATCCTTTGCTACTAGTTAAATAAGAAGTTTCCAGAGTCTCATGTTTTATAACCACCCTGGTCAGATTACTCCTAAATGGTTATAATTACCACACATTAAGCATCCTCGTTAGCCTAAACACCATTGATTTAATCTTCTTGTGCTGCTCAGCTTCTACAGAAACACCTCAAATGATTAAGTAACTTGGAAATCCAAGCCAACAAATACCTAACAGAAATCTGTAAACATTTCTATCTATGTTTGGGCCTGGCAGCATTTTAGAGATAGGCTCTGAACACAAATAGACTGAGCTTGTCCAAATGAATAGCATGTTTAAATTGCTGTGAATGCATTTTTATTTTTTGTGTTTTACTGGACATTTGAGCGCTACCTACAGATTTAATACATCAGACCAAACCAGCTGTGTGACACTTGTCACCAAATTTGATACTGCCATACAGGCTCTAGAAGCTGAGGTTATCAAGCTTCTTTCCACTTCTGCAGCCTTTGCCATTTAGGTAAAATAAGTTGCTGGTATCTGTGCTCTAACTCCCCCTTGTGGCAGTCCTCCCACAGAACATTGATTCGGACTGTATTCAGGATCAAGAACACTTAAAACACATGGGACTGGATGAACATCTCTTTGGAAAAAAGAAGAATGAAGACGTATAGCAGAGTTGGTAGTTACTGGAAGAGACAATAGTCCCAAAAGAAGAGACTTTCCCTACAAGAAAGAATAATATGAAACCAATACTCATTGTGTCAAGAGTTCTTTATTGACATCAAATAGAAATTGGAAAAAGATCATGTTAAAAATCAAGATTGGTTTGGAAGCTGGGGCATATTAGTAAATAGGGGAGTAAAGTACATTGCTGGCAGGGATATGGTTAAAATCCTCAATATATTGTGTTGCCTCACTTCCTATTTTAAAGGAAAAAGATTAACTGTGTCCTCAGGCAGGACACAATGGACATCAAGAGATAAAGATCATTATGCAGCCATTACCATCTGCAGCTTCCCATCTCCTGCAGCCAGTATACTCACATATTGATTGTCTGGCAGCCTTTTCAGAATCTACTAGCTTACAGAGATGAAGGCCAAACTCACAAACTGAGAGGTATAAATCAATCAGCTTATACAGAAGGTTTTTGAAGTGAACCTCCTCCTTTGGGAGGTCCCTGCCCCTCTGTCGGCCTGGGGTCCTGGCTTGCTGCCCTTGTGGCACAGCCTGCCCCTGCTCCTTCCTGCATAATTTAAGAAAACAACAGTTATACATAGACTGTATTGAGAACAGTATGCATTCTGCAGTGCTTTCTGTTTAATGAACCAGGGAAAGGTAGGATGAAGGAAATAATTTTAAGTCAGCAACACTGGACTCTGACTTAAGAGCTGTCTGTCATCTCAAGTCCTAAATTACATAGAAAACATGAAGGATTTTCTGCCACGTAGCAGACTTAACCTAGAAAGCACCCAAGACAAACAGAAAGGAGAAGAAATCTCTTTGCACCCACTAAAGATGCTGCTCTCAAACTGCCAAATTCTGGGTCCTGCAAACATGAGTTCTGTAGAACTTCACTGATGTGAATTATACTGTAGAAGTTGATGCTCATAACAGTGCACCCACGAGGTGGTGGGTTTTTTTTTTTTCTTTTCAAGTGTTACAAGTGTTGGGCATTGGTTTGAGACTCCCAACAGGCTGTGAAAGTGTGAGGACAGCCTAGCCACACACCAGTTCAGCATCTTGGTAGGAATTCCCAACCGCTGCTCTTCCTATGAAGAGAAGTCCAGTGTCACTGTCACTGAAGCCCGAAGAGTGCTGCTGTGTGACTTCTGCACTGGCAGGATTAGCACACTGCAAATCTATAACTAGTTGCAGTATCCCTCCCTCCTCTTCTTGCCCTCTTCAGCAAGAGCAAACTGGTTCTCTATGATTTTTTCCTGCAGTTCTCACCTGCCTGTCGTAATAAGAGACATGGGTCCTTTTCTCAAAATCCCAGGCAGACTTATCTTCAGATGGCTCCTCTGATGCAGACGACATCTTCATTTCAGCATTACTTTAGCTGACAACTCACCGAGTTCCCTGTTCATCTGTACCCCAAAACACAGTACGGTAATAAGCAATTAACTGCAAGGCTGTAGCAGAAAGCTCCTGGCCTAAGATCAGATCTTGTCTTTTTTAGCATGGCTCTGCTGCTGTTCTTGCATACAGCCACCAGTTTGATTGAGATGTTAAACTATGTGAACTGTTCCTGGAAAAGGAACCAATACTGAAAAGATACTAAGTATCCTCCATACACCGCTGCAGGGTCATAGCAAGGCTTGCAGGTGGCTCAGTCCCACTGAGCACGTTGGTGCTGATGCCTCATGCAAATAGTCATACAATATTTGCCAGAGCTGAGGAGATCCAATCTGACATCTTCTGTGATAATAAAAATGCTGGTCCACCACCTTTCATCTTTTGAATACTAACTGTAGAAATCCCCCCATCTAATGAAGAAAAATCCCAAATGACTGGGAAGAGATACACACCTGTCAACGTAACTTCTCCCATGAAGGGTGCAAGGAAATAACAGCTGTATTAGCATTTCTCTAACCTCCTGCTTGCTTACCACTGTGTATTTTAGACTTGGCATCAGGCAAGCTTCAGTTTCCAGGGACAAATCAACATGTTTGTTTTAGCAGCTTGGACTAAGCAGAACTAAACCCTATATACATTCTGGCATTATACACTACATAACACCCTTCTCTGAAATTGCAGTAGCAGCTGACAAGCAGAAAGAACTGCCTGAGCACTACAGAAATTATTTGCCCCACCACAGGTGAGGAGCTTTCTTAGAATCTTCACTCTCAAAGATGACCATAGACATGTTTTCTATGAACAGAGACATTAAAAAATGAGAGAAAAATATTTTCTACAGCTATGCCATCTCTTCACAATTTTCATAAAGATACTTTTGAAAACCAGGGAGCAGATGTGGTTTACCCACACTGTAAAGCCTCCTGTGCTGTGGTTTAATAAACACTTTCTGTTTGCAAATACTGAGTTTCCCATCAGCTGTTGGGGTCCAAAAATACAACCTTTGGCTGTTCTGAAGATTGAAGCAACAGCACCCACCTGCCAAAAACATGAATTAGTTTTGGTGTCCCCAGACATCCACTGGCATGATACGCATCCCTCTCTCACTCAGTACTGCCTTGAAACAACTCACATTTGCAACAGCTCCCCTGAGCTTTGATTTAACCAACAGCTCCCGTGCAACCCCTCCTCCCCACTCCTCACCACACACACACTCCTGCTGCCCTCTGGGTATGCAGGATCTGGGCCAGCAGAGGTGGCACAGGGAGCTCAGCAGAGGAGCAGTACCTTGTGTTTCCTCAACATGTCTCACTCCCAAATCATTGCTCCACAACAGAGGTCCTTGCAGACAGGGACTGTCATGGTCAAAACAGACCTTTAAAAGAGCTGGAAGAGATTCATCCTTTTTGAAGACAGAGAAAAAGCCTCTACATAAGTGTTTTTGCTCAGATCTGGCAAAGAGTGCTTACAGATGTTAAAAACCTGTTAAGTGCTATCAATCATTCCTGGCTATTCCATTAACAAGAAATCATGTCTTCAGCCACATGTGCCAGACTAGCAGATGCCACATAGAAATGATTCTCTAATCCCCCCCTTTGCAGCGCTCAGCGGCATGCTATTTTTCACTGAGAAAATAATGAATGTTTCTCTCACTGGATGCATGCCTCCAAAGCTGTCAGCGCCCTGGCTCCATAAACAGGGGGAGAACATCTGTCCCCATAGCTCGACCAAGGGCTCGGACTGAATTTTTGGCCCCCTACTTAAAGATTTCTCTAACAAACTGTTTCATTCAGTATTAGAAATATTCTTCTGTCCCATGCTCTGGGCCTTCCACGAAGAGTCCAGACAGGCAGCAATACAGAAAGGTCCCACCAAGCCGGTACTCCCTGCTTTCTTTAGCACACGAGGTACAGCGGTACACAGACTGATGGCAGAATACTGAGGTGCAATGGCTTTCACTCCATTTGCCCGAAGGACTGCAGGACCACCAGACAGCAGTGGACACCACAGATGGCAAATCCTACCCTTTGCCACTTGTTTGGCATGTGCCTGCCACGTGTTTGATCTCTCGCTGCTCTGCCCTAACAGCCAAGTTACATGGAGATACAGGAGAGGAAGACTTTGGGAACAAGTGTGGTGGTTGCAGAAGGTAAGCTATTTCCAATCCATGGTAAGGTTTTCCATCCCAAAGTGGTGGGAACCCATACTCCCTATGTGCGTTGACTGAACCACCAGTTTCTGCACTGTGCTGGAGCTCCAAGCTCAGGACACTTGCTTAGAAACATGAGCACAAGTTGCAGCAAACAGAACCGGTCACAAAGCTAGAATACCTCTACCAAGGCACAACAAAGCTAAACTACACTGATAAAGGCCTTGCATCTTGCTGCAGGATTTTACCACCATCAGTAAACTGCTTTCTTCTGTTTTCTGCTGCTCATTAGCAGAAGTTTCTCCTGCACCAGGTCTGAGACTGTAATTTTATAGTTACACACCATGTTGCTGATACCTCATTCAGGGCCCTAGGGATATTGCTATCAGCAGTGACTTCCACGACTTACTCCCTACAGATGCTATCTTTGACTTACTCTGCTGTCCCATCACTGCAGACCTCTGGGACTCATCTGTGTCTCTTTAGTAAAGAAAAGCTGTCCAGATTTCTTCTATTTCCTAAGGTTTTCTTCTCAGTCTCACAAGCAGCTCTTTTCTGACAACTTGCACTCCCTTAGCATCATTTTTGTCTAAAACCATGCCATAAAAATAATGTTCAGAATTCACACGTACTCTAAACAAGATTCCACCCTGCCTTTTCAAGCTTATCGTGACCTGTACCACCTTCATTTCACTACCACTGTGCAGCAACTCGTTCATAACTTGAGGCTAAACCGGGTGAGACAACTCCTTTGCACCATGCTTTTTAATTGCCAATAAAGAAGTAGGTGCTTCAGGAAACTCAGTACTTTGGCTCCTTCCTCACAGGATTTTTGAAACTACAGGTTAGAACTGTTAGTACCAATGGTTTCCTTTTAGAGTTACTGTAGAATGCATCTCTAAATTCTGCCTCCCTAAAGAATAGAACTGCGTTGTGCCACTTGGGACAGGAGACCCAAGCTTGCAGCATCCAGCTCAGAAGCTTATAACCAAGTCAGGTGCTCCAAGGCACCTGGCAGAGACAGGGAACAGCCTGGAGAGCATCTCATACCATTCACAGGGATTTTAAAGACAGTAGACCATCAGCAAGCTCTATGAACCACACTGTGCCTTACTACTGCTAGATGGAGGAAGACAACCGTTAAGCCTGAGATAACTAAGGTTGAAAGCTGTTCTCTTTCAGACCAAAAAAAAAAATAATCAAATCAGGACTCTGGCCTAGGTTCTGATAGACACTTGGATTCTCCTTACCGAAGCTCTTCAAGCACAGAAGTGGCTTCCCAGTGCGAACACGATGTCTCCGCAGTTGGTTATGTAGCATTTAAACTGAATCCAGAGATGGAGCAGCTCCAACAGGGCAGTGGCTCTTCCTTCTGACCTGAACAGAACCTGGAACGAGAGAAGCAGCAGTTATCACAGTGAAGGGGCTGGACCATATGGATGGGCACAGTCACATTATGACACCGTGGACACTTGCTGCATCAAGCAGGCATATTGTGGGGCAGACTCAAAGATGAATGGCAACAAACTCATGACTGAAGGATCCACATGACCAGGACACACTTTTGAACCACAAAAAATTAGTTGAGGCCAAGTGTCATACCACTTGTATTCCTCAATATGTCCTGTCTGAGACTCCTATTAAAATGTCCCGCTTTACACCTGTCCCGGTACTAGAAGTAGTCCCAAAGCAAATATACTTTTAAAAGCTCAAAATCCAAGAGGCAAATAAGAACTCAAGGCTTCTTCACTTTCTAGAGGGAAACGAACTAAGGATGTGTCAACAGGGCTGGGCATTCTCTCTGGTACTCTCTTCATTACCTGTGGCCTTTCCATGGCTGGTTTTGGGTGCAATTACTGTTTCTCATTAGGCATCTGTACATTGCCAAGTGAAAGAGGTTTTATTTCACACATGACATTTGTAGGCAGGCTGTTAATATGTATTAAAACTGACTCATCACTACACCAGTAAGAATTAAGGGACTTTGCTATCTTCCACACATAGAATATTTCATTTCCTGTCTCATTTGAAAAGTAAACAGAACCTGTCATAGGCTTCTATATTGAAGCAATTCAAAAACCACTTAAAACACCCTGCAAATCTGTAAGCCTTACAAGAAATTCATGGTCCTCCATTTAGACACTTATTGCTCTCTCATTCTGCTGACAGTAAGAAGCAAACAGGTAAAATTTGTGCCATAAGGTAAAGTTATAAAAAATTAAGTTTATGCAAAAAGAGATGCTAATTGGCAGAGTTACACTGACAAGTAAAGTAAGCATTGTTGCTGTATAGTAAAAAAAACAGGTCATTAAAATGAAATTATTCAAAGCCAGCAGAATATCAAGGGGGTAAAGCGAATTATGCAGTAATAAGTGTGTCAAAATCCTTAGCAAGGATGTCTGTGTTTTGTTTGCTTTCCTATTTATTGTTTTTGTTTACCAAGTTAAAATAAAAATTTTCCTCTAAATTACTGTTAGACAACATCAATTTCTTTACCAGCTCAACTTCAGCAGAAAAACAAATTCCACTGACGACTGGCTTCGTAAGCTGCTCTGACTGATTTTTAAACTCCCTTCTAAATAAAAAAAGTGCTAAAAGAGATCTTCAAAACCAACAATGTATACAATTGCCAAGCAATTCCTGCAGAGAAGGTGAAGAGAAAAAAAGTCAGATACAAAGCATGTCACTTAAGATACCCAGATAACGCTTAAGTGAGAACAGCAATGAGAAAATTGTGAAGAGGAGATAATGGAAGAGCCACTTGCAGCACAGACTGTTTGAATTTACACTGGTGCAGTAGAAATCCTGTGCTGTAAGACAAATTCAAGATTCTCCCTTACAATGAATATTTATGATCTGTAACTTTAAATAAGTTAACACATTCTCTTTGGGGGGTTGGGGGGGGCAGCGGTATAGTTGGAAGGAGAAGGTACTTTTCACTAAATGAAGATCAATGTTATGTTACTGCTCCTAATTCCTCCATCAAGATTCAGCTATACACTACACTAACATCACCAAAGGACAGATAACTATCATCCTACCTCCAGAAATATTTTGGAGAGAGGACATCTGTGTATTTATGTAGGTTCATTTAATGCTAGAGGTAACTGTAACAGTTAAATCTACACTCTGACCATTGCATCTGGGTCAGAACAAAGAACCAACAGCTGCTTTGACCTGGCTGAGCACCTCTCACATCAAGTCCCTAGAAGAAGGCTGAAAAGAACGTCTGCATTCTTGTAGCTGGACAAACAATGTCTAGGAATTTCTAGCTGTCTTGCAGCTATCTGCCATTGCAGTAATTTCTTGAACTATCCACCAAGCAGTTGCTCATTATAGTCAGTTACCAACATAACACATGTGCACATCCACATCCAAAAGTCCTGCTAGGCAACCATGCCATATGTGTTTATGTGGATGCAAACAACATTGCAGGGATACAAAACAAATCCTCCTACCATGAGTAAGAGTCATTAACTAACAGTAGTCATCTCTGCAGACACTGCATTTCAGAGGCCACAGAGTCCTCAGTCTCAGCTGAGCATGGAAAAAAGCATTGTCAGCTTTCAGCTCACCATGGTATAAGCTCACAGCATCCATGCAGTTGGGAATGTCAACAGCACTGGGAGAGCACACTAAGTATTCATCCAAGGTAGTTTCCATAGCAAAGGAGATCTAAGTATATAAAATATTTACTTTGTTTGACTTTTTTGCAGAAATTGCTAACCACAAGCCATCATTCCCAACAACAGCAGACAACTTCTGCACTGTAGATGCACTCACACAGGAACTTGGCCTCAAGAAGGAACCAAGGGCAATCCGAGACCTGCGTTGCAGTTCTCATGACATACCATGAGGACACTTCCCAAAGGAAAGTTTTCATTTTGGATGTTTTCAGATAAGAATTTGAAGCCCTCTGTTTTTTGCTCAGCTGCTTACTCCTCCAAACACACAGAACAACATTTGCTACCCCGACTACCCCACACCAGTTCTGCGTGCGAGAAAGAGCTTTACCTGTTTGCAAAACTCTGCCCTTTCATAGCTAAACTGGAAATTTGGGCTGGCAATTTACAGATCAACAATCTGACACAGTCAGCGCCAGATGGGGGCACTAAGTGATACCCAATATAGACTGATACACTGCACCGAGGAACAGAATCACTGCCCTAGTAAACATCTCTAACATCTGGGAAGAAAAAAACCCAGTACTTGTACAGAAAAATAATTCACAGCCCAGATGACCATCATGCAGATCACAAAACATTCGTGAGTTTCATGTGCTGAAGTCCAAACACATACTGGAGACATTACCAGTTTTATTATACCCATTTCAAAAAGCAAACAGGAAAGAAATAGGTAATTGAGACTCACAAACACTGGACTAGATAACAAACAGCACAAGTCCACTGTCAGGAACCAAGTCAGACTAGCTTAAAATAATTGGTTTAGTATAATACATGTTAAACAATAGGAGAGCAAAGTCCATTTTAATACCAACCATAAGCTATGAGCTTGAAGGAATTCACGTAGCAGGTGCAAAGACATAAGGAAATACCTGTAAATTCAAAGACAGAAACAGTAGATCTATCAGCAGAAAGGCCGAAAAAGGGAAAGTCTTCAAAAAACATTTCCACAATCTAATTAAGAATTATTTTCAATCTTCCAAGTAAGGAGAACCCTTACTGGCAGCTATTAAGGCTTTACTTTAAGATCCAAATAATTTATACTAATGAGTTTTAGGTTATGAAGCTCACTCTGAATTGCAAAGAGCACTGCTCAAATACATTTTAGAAAAGCATCCACAGACATTGGTGCTGAAAGGAATAAATGTGCATACGGCTGTATAAGGACACCTTTGCTGAAATCACGATCTAGCACTGCATCAGAACAAGCAAAAATATTCCTCGCCTAGTACTTCCTTGCCCGCCTTCTTTCGCCAAGTAGCTGGCAGACCAAAAGAAACAATCAGAAATAAGAACGGCCCATACATTATACTCTGGCACAGCCTGATTTTTAACTGCAACCCATCCGAGACCCAACACGACTCTTACCATCCTATAGCAGTTTTAAGAACTGTAGTTGAGCAGATTGACCGTCTGTTGCAGCAACAACCTAGCACCCTTCCAGAGAGGCAACTTCATTATCTGAAGAAAAAAAAAGAAAAAATGAAGAAGGTGATTTCTTTTATTTTAAAGTTACTTCAAGTTACTCAGTCCAAAACAACATTGCTTTTCATGTCTGTTATGGGAATAACGAGTGGTGGGCACATGTCATATTTTGGTGGCCAGATTTAGCCCTGGTAAGCATGACCAGCCATAACCATGGGTCTTTGCAAAGTTCCCTGTAAATATAAGGAGTTGACCCATCTGCCCTGCTAAGGCCTCAAAGTGAAATCCGAGTCATTAGGGGATTTTACACAGTGCCTGATTGCCTCCAGCTCCCCAGCATCACACACTATCTTATGTGTTTGTGCTGCTGCGCTTCAGCCTCTCCAGAGAGGCAGCTCCCCAACAGCTTGTCAGGCCACACTCCAGCCTAGCTCAATCAGACAGCAGTAGGGCTGAAAAACAATAGATTTATGCAGCCTGTGTAATCCCACAGGAAGCCAGACTGGATGCTCAAAAAGGTCTCTCTGCATTTGAAAATTTCTTCTACTCTGTCTAGAATAATAAGTGACCTGTAGGAAGTTTAGTTCACAGAAAAAAATTGATCCTAAAATCAAGCTTTACAGCACTCATTGTGTAAGCAGAAAGTTGATCCGCTAGCTCCACTTCCAGTAGTGGATTTCACAAATTAATATAAAAAGGAAACGCCTCAGATTAGAAAGCGTAGTCATACTTGGAGAAAGAGTTTTTGTGCACAGGAAGGTATTGTCAGGTTAATGGGGAAAAATGAAAGAGACCATTTGCATGCACTGAAATGAATTCGCTAAAACTCAAACTCCACAGCTTTAGTCTTTGACTGACTCTGTTGCTAGAGCTAGGCAGTATTTTTGCCTGAATACACCATACATGTTCGGTTAAGGTTGAGATATTTCATTTAAAAAAAAACCTGCTTTGAATGACGCTTTCTTGGGCAAGACTAACTGATTTTTAAGTGGTCTGCCTGGTCAGTTTCTGAAAGTTAAACACTTTGAATTGTGTCAGAATGAAAATCTTATTTTCAATACTTAATGCAATAAAATAATGTCAACAGCAGACTACAGAAATTGAGAAATTGTTACTAAATGGAAAATATGACCCCAAACTGGCCTGGTTCATGGGTGTGTTACTGATCTGCTGATCTCAAAGGTACTTGAAAACAGCCACCATGGGTTTTATCCCATTTGTCATTCTATACAAGTTAAACACCAGTGAGGAAAAAACAGCTGTATAAACTTCTGAAATAATCTAAACAATCATCAGAAAACTGAAAATATTAGAAGCTAATCTCTGATGTTTGGTAACTGATTTGCAAATCAGTAAACCTCTTCCATAAATTAATTTTGTTTCATCTAATAATTTCACTGGTCTTCTCATAGGCTATGCAGATACTGTAATACATAGGTTGCACAGGCAGACTAATCTGACAGCACTATCTGCTCACAACAGAATTAGTCTCCTTTTCAAACTGCCTGTGTAATTTGTTTTTTTTTTGAAGAGAAATTAAGAAATTGCTTATGGCAGTTTGGAGATTAAGCTACCACAAAGAAAAGGGAAGAATAAATATGCACATAATAACCTTTGTGATCTGCTGGGCTGAATTTAGAATGTTGTTACCTGCACTACAAACCAATGAGAACCTCAAGTCAAAACCAAACACTGTCAAATGGTATATGAAAGCACCAGTTTGACAAACTCATTTTTTTAGTTACTTTTTTAAAATCAAACCTTTAAGGTAACAAGCCTAATCTTTCAACAGTGCTCCATCCTGCCAGTCCGGAGCAATGGGAATATTCACACAGATAGTGCATTTAAAGCACATTTTCAGAAAACTCAGAGACAGCATAAGGCATAAACATAGGCTTGTGTTTCAGGCTGTAAATAGCTGCAAGAAGTACACAACCCCAAGTGAGGTGGCATTTGCAGTGACAGCAGCTGAACTTGTCTCCAAGCAAGAAAGCATTAAGCAGCATGAGCAGAGCACGTGTACATTTTACATGGCCTTAATCGTCATGCTTACAGAGACAGAATTCCAAGCCAGAAGGGCAACATCGGGGATTGTTTAGCTAGTCTTTAAAATAACCACTGCCAGACTCGTGAACAGAAAAATCACATCTCTTCAGGTAGCTAAAAGGTACTGGATGCAGCTAATCAAGTTACACTGATGCACTTACCTTCCTTGTGAAATCAAAAGTTATATTCATCTAATGAAGTTTTGCCAGCAGAATAGTAGACAACACCCTAGTAAGTGGAAGCATGGTGCACAATTGTACCATGATCAGCTTCATTTTAGTATGGGCAATGAGAAAGGCTTTAATCTAGGTATAATACACAGTATGGCCTTCAGTTCTTAAATCTATGTGAGCAAGGAGCTAAATGACAGTACACAGCACACTCAATCCATCAGGTGTTACATCTGATGATTAACCTATGGGCTCCTTGAACTCAAAGTGCAGAAGAGGGAAAAGGGAATATTTATCCCGTGTTGAACCAGCTCATCTGAAGGTGCTAAGCAGCTCTGGAAATAGTCTATGCATTTTAGATACGCAGGGCAGTGGAAAAAAAAAAACACAGGAGAAAGCCCTATGTGTTATGCTGTTTCAGTGACTAAATAAGCTCTCCGTATTCCCTAAGACAGACTTTCAGTTGTAAACAAAACTATTCTGTAGCAAATGTAACTTAACTTACTTGTACTTTTGAACTGGGCAAGTTGGGGAGTTTCGAGGGTGATGATTGCTGCTTTTGCATACGTGCAGCTCTAAAAGCCTTATTTTGGACAACCATCACAATAGGCATCGAATCTGCTTCAAAACACCGTGTCCTTCATCAGCAGAAAAAAAGACAGTTATGACCACTATTGATGTCCTTACAGGATCCACAGCGAGGAGCAGGCACTTCAGCACTGCTGGCGTGAGAACCTCCAAATACCCAAACTAGCCTCCACCCCTACACACCAGGAACCCCCTCCCACACTTTCTCCATTATTCCACCTGCTTCAACTGTTCTGCTTGATTTTCCAAGGCACTAAACACAGATGGAAGTCACACACATGATGAGATCTTTGTCTATATTGCACTGTCCTGCTCACATGCACAGGAATAATGATCCCATGAAATAAAGGGGCTTAGATGGATGTAGTTTTCAGGGAAAAAAACCCAACCCTCTGGGACTGTATATATATTTTGATGTGCTTTACTACATGATCTGATTGATCACTGGACTGCTGACTTATTACCTGGTTTAAAATACCAGGAGGCCAACTAATGCCTGTTTTAGATCTACAGAAGTCAGTGAGGTCCTCCCAGAGATTATGTTCCATACAGGCTTCTGAATAGCAGAATACCTTGTTGCTAAGTCTAAAATTGAGTCCATCTCACTTCGAGAAAGCCACAGTTTATCTGCAAGATAATAATTGCACAGCAGGACAGTTCTCTTGGGGATGCAGTAGTTTTTATATGCTTATACTGTATAGGAATGCACAATTGAAATCTACCACATATTTGACTATCTATAGTCATGAAGTAGATAGATATCAATACAGCCCATTCTGTTTTACCCTTTGTCCCACAAGGACAAAGAATGGAGATGGCAAAAGGAGCTTTGCCTCGTAAGAGGCTTTTGGAAGCCTCACATGGTTTGTGAACATTGGTTTGAAAAAAAAAAACAGAAGTAGTCTTTGGCTGTGAGCTTTTGAATCTAAAGGTTTAGTTTTTCCTTCTCAACTGAAACAACTTGCTATTTTCAAGAGGTGGAAGGAGCTAAATAGTCACAATCATCAACATGTCTGAAGACAAAGTACTGCATAACACTCCTACCAGGCCAGATTAAGTATGTTTTATTTCACACATTTACTACACTTTCACACAAACAATGTAACTTTCATAGGAGGAAGGGAAATAGCTTTCCCTGATAATTTTTTTAATATATACTTCAGCAGCTGCAACAGAAAGCTCACCCAGCATTTCCAGCCTTATTTTGCAAGGAGTTATCAGCCCTCTGTAAACTGAATGAAACGAAGACTTAAGCAACCCTTGGACCTGAGCCGGTCATGTGTCACAGAACCACCAGGGTATTTTGGGCACGTTCCAAATACACAAATAATCATGCATTCAAGTCAAAGCACCTTGATACAGTAATTACCAATAAACCACAAACTGCAATACATTTTGCTGCTCTGCAGGCTTAGCAGCTAAGCCTTTAAGAAACAGTTGAGCCTTCCCACTGCCTCTTCCTTGTATTACTTAACAAATCCAAAGAGATTTCTGTGATAAAAGCTGCAGCACTTATTACCTCTATATTTATAGTTGCTACTGTTACAAGGCAAAGTTAGGCAGATAGGATTATATGAGACAGTACATTAAGTGAACACCACAGGAAAAAAGGATGTTACCCTTTCAGACTTAAGATGTGCAGAATATCATGCTTCTTCCCTTTTCTCTACTCACACAGCTGAGTTACATAAAGTGTACGTTGTTTCCACCATCCTGTGTCACCAACCAAACAGTCTAGAAAAAAAGGAGGACAGGACAGGCAGAGCAAGCACTAGATTCTTCTCAAGTGAGAGAAGATGCAATCAAGCTCTAAAACTAGTTCTCAACTCTGCTTTCACCAGTGCACTATTCAGCAATCTGAGCCCTATGAAATGAGCCATGCAGGCAGGAATCAGTGCTTTATTTATTGCGGTGCTGGGACAGCAGAGAGTAAGAACAGTACAACTTCTAGAGGTGCCACAACAGTCTAATGTGACAGTCCAGTGTGACAGGCAAACAACTGGGTACCATGACACACTAAGAGAGCTGAGGGAGTGTGGGAAGACTATGCCTTCATTTTAGCAGCTGACAGCTCACTGCACACAGCAGAAGGTACCAATGACCATTTCCTCGCAAACAGAAAAAATGCATAACCTAACCAGCCCCAAAGCCTACAGAGGCCTGTCAAGAAACTCTAATAAAGGAGCCAATTCCCATCACCACCCTGTGGGTGGTTAACAAACTTACCATGCAGATAGAGGGCAAATTAGAATGTAACTACAGCTAGAAAAATAAAGAAAATCCATTAAGAAGAAACATGCTGAGCACGTTAACAGTGCAAAGTAGAAAACACCAAACCAATACTGTTATTCAGAAGTGCACACTACAATACCAATGGGAATTTAACAGCTCCTGAAGAGGTAATACTCCTTGTAAAATACTGAATAAGTGATAATTTTTCAAACACCATTTTGCAGCTAAGGGTCACCTTCTTCACCTCAAGACCTATGCTCAGTTCTTGCTGATCCTGAATGCTGAAACTGCCAGCCAAGCCAGAATCATACCTAACATGAAAGCAAGTCTCCTACCCAGCTAACAGATCATGCACTAATTCCCTTCTGGGCTCTCCATTTCTACAACAGACATACAGAAAACACTGTTAAACTCTACATTGCTTTTTACTCACTGCTTGCTTTCAGCAATCCAGCCCCACTGCAACCCCAGGTACTTGATATTCAAACTACTGAAATACTAACAGCACCGAGCAATGCTGTTGCACAGACACCATTCATAAACAAGCAGTGTCATTCCCAGCATAACTACATTAGCAAGGAGTAGAGCCAGCTCTGCTAAGCATTTCATCACACAAGTCATCAACTTTGCATCTTCAACTTCCCTGCATTCTGTAGAGAGAGAAGATCCTGCTGTTGTGTGAAGGCTGCCTGTGGTTTAGTGCAGTAGAGTTTACAGCCTCTCCTCTCCAACAAGTGGAACTAGCCACTGCCAGAGTACAGGGCTGAAAGGGTCATTACATGCTCAGGTGTGGGGCTTGGCTGTAGACAGCTCCTTCCTTGTCTTCCCAAAGGCAGACACACATAGACACTTGGCAGAGCACTTGAGCCTATGAAACCAACGGGGAGCCCAAACACCGGTCCCATGTGCACACACCTTGAGGGTTCACAGCCCATCTGACTCCATCCGTTCCTGGCTTTGCACATAGTTCCCATCTTGACAGACTCATCTTTTATTCTTTCTTTGTCTGTAAAATCCTGTGCTTCTCATTGGCCAAAATCTACACTATAACCTGTAAGCAATCACCAAAACCTTATTAATACAACAATTACTCTGTAGCAGACATTAAAGACAAATGTACACAAGATAATAATCAAATTCAAAGATGGTGCATCTGCAACTAAGTCCAAACACTTTAAAACTTCTTGGTTTATACAGTGGAGGTGCCTCTCTCCTAATGTCAAACTGAACCTACTGTCAAGACACTGCCTGTCCTTAGTTACCTTTCATGATGCACAAGGAACTCAAACCTCCAGGTATCCAGAGAGCACAGGCTGTAAATCACTGTGCACTTCAAATAATTATTTTTAATGCAAAGTGCATTTGAAATCTCAAAAGTTCTTTAGAAACACACTGTGAAAAGGCAGAAGTGATCCCTGTCTCGGTTTTACTGATGGAGAACTCAAGTGCTGAACGCTAATGTGGACACCCTGACATCCATGCCAGAACAAGAACAAAAGCTACACAACACCCAACTTCCATGACAAACCTTTCCCAAAAGGACACAAAAAAGGGCAAGGCACAGGAGAACAGATAGACTATTTCAGGGGAAGAAGGTCCAACATCACCTCTGCAGTCCCTGCCAAACTCTATGGTTGCCCATTTAAAAATGCCTTCGCCTGATCCAGGCTTTTCAGTTGTAGCCAGCAATATCACAGAGAGATCTTGTACCACGCAGGCACACAGAACATCAGATAGGAGTCGACATACAGCACTTCTGTGCACCAAGTCAGCTCGGTCTCGCCCTAACACTGCTGGCTTCATACACAAAACCCTGAACCTTCTCCCAGTGTGAGAGAGGTGTAGCCAGGCTGACACACCTTGACACCAGCAATGAGGTTTTGCATTTAGGGCCTTTCTCAACTACTCATCAGGTTTCAAGCCTCTGCCATCTGCAGAAAGCTGAACGTTTCTCCTGTCTGATAGCTGTAAAAAGGTTGACTTGTCTCAGTCCTTTTCCCACTGTATTTCATAGCACGTGAGACACCCTCAGAGGCGACAAACCCCTGACCATTGCGAGGTGGACAGTGACAGACAGGCAAGCTAAGACAGCTTGCTTCGACTGCCAGCCTTTCCCATGTCAGCATGGGACAGCACCACCTCATCCCTTTTGTTTGTTTGAACTGCATGTTCCTTGCAACAGGGGCTATTTTCACATTCACAGACATGCAGTGCCTACACTGTGTCTCTCAGATGTAAGAATATGCAGAGATACCGCTGATCCCAGTTGGAGTTTTTGCCTCAGCTGGAAATATAATTACCTTCCCACAGCCTGGGAAGTGGTTTCAGCAACTCAGCCAGGGCACTGCAGAGTAGCTGAGCCACATGTGTTCCTGTAGTGACAGCCAGGGCTGAACAGCAGGACTGATCTCTTCCACAGCACCTCATTCCTGACAGATTCATTTGCAAACAATAAGCAAGCACATAAATCAGCACTTTTAACATGCCTGCTTCCTTACTCTGCAAATCAAATACACATTCTGTACAATTCTTCCCTACTTTCCTTACAAATGATGCAAGTATTTAACTCCTCAGTAAGAGGCCCTAAAGAAAGCCTGCACTTGAATAATGAAATTATCATTGGCCTCAAATATGTACTAGTTCTTTTGTGCTCAGTCACCCAAAGGTTCAGGTGCTTGTGAGAAGCTAAATACATTTTGACAACAAGCATTTAAAAGAAGCTATCTGCACACAGTGTATCTTTCAAACTGACTGATTGGTACTGTATTCTCTTACTAACACCCTGCATTAGACCTTAAGGTAACAGCTTAAGAAAAAAGCCACATGAGTGGGCACAAGTTTCAGACAAGTTAATGAGAGCTAGCTTTCAAAATAATCTGTGATGACACCCTGCTTCCAACAGCAAATTACCAAGTATGTAAAACTCACTGTGGGCAATAGCAGCTGAGAGAACACTAAGAAGGGAAGCAGCAGAAGGAATTTTCCCCAAGTTTCACAGCAGCAACTACCTCCTGAACTGGAGTTACTGCAGCATCTCTTCAACTTCTGACAAAGTTTCTACGAAAAGTTTACCTTGAACTCATCTAGAGACTGACTTCCAGATTTCAACACTTAAGTCATCGATTTTCCTTCCGAAGAAAACGGAAGGATTCTACCACCATCCAAACAGATCATGGGCAGCAGGTTTCAGTGTACAGCCTCCCAGCGCTTTAGATAGTGCTGACCTACACTCAGGCCGGCTATTCCACCCTGTTTCATGTTATGGAAGCTGGGCTCCCCTCCAGAACAACAGCCCTAAGGCCCGATTTTGCTGTTTGTGATTTTCTAATTAGCATAGCTATTATTTTGTTAATAGCACTCATCCTAATACTGTTTCAAATCAGCATGTGGATCCAAATCTTAAGCTGAAGTTAAACATTGATCCTTACCTGAATCCATCTTAAATGTAGCACAGTCACTTCTATCAACACAAACCTTTACTTACATTTAGAGACAAAACTCATGAGCACCCCAAATTTCTTCTAGTACTAGCACTAGAAAGTCCTTGTGTGCCTAAAGACCACAACTCATTTCCTGCTTAAGGAATAAGCAAGCCAATACATTTAACTAATCCTGGGCTTAAAACCCAGCCAGCCTGCACACAGCCCAGACACCACTCTGCTCCATCCTGATCGAGAAAGAGCAGAAACCTGACGCAGCAATTGCTCACCATAATTGCAGCTCTAATTCTGACCTTAAGGATTATCCAAAGGCTTACACCAAATTAATTTTAAGGCAGTAAGGGCCACTTTGGTAAATGTCATCCCTTTCTCATGCAAAATTTAGGAATGCAGCTCCTCAGTCCCTCTTACCATGAAGCTTAGTTCTGACTCCAAGTGTGATCCTAGTATTTAATCCAAATGAGAACACAGTGGCAGAATACCCACAGCAAAGCTAGAAGAAAGGGAGCCCATAACTTGGAAAGCTCTATTAATACAGAACAAGCTTTGTCCTTTAGGAACACCTGACTCAACCAACAACCTTGCTGCACATCTGTCCTGATGACTAACATTTACACAAACACAAGAATAACAATTTTGTGCTACTTTCACAAGCATCCACCTCAGATTCATAAAGAGCTGAGCAGTCCCTGCCTTCCAGAACACCAGCCATTAGTTACCTCTGATTTCCTGGAAAACCCACCCCAGCCACTATATGGAACTGTTGAAAGCTGCTGCTAATCTGGCCAGAAAGCATTAGGCTTTACTAGTAAGAAACCTCACCTAATTGCTGCGATTTGTCCGAGATCCAGCTACAAATGGAGCTCTCGAAATATCAAACATGTTCTAAAAATCCTAACTTTAAAAATTAAAAGATGATTCAAAACTGCAACAACTTCAATTACAGCTCAGTAACTGCAAGTGTCCTTGTCCCAATCGTGGAAGACATACATGCATACTCAAATATATAAATAAATGGTCATGCAGTCCTTGCTTTCAGAATTCCTGACCCAAAGCAGCCCATTGCTGCAGGAAAACTTGACATAATACTACTAAGTAGCCTTCACTGAGAGCAGTCATCACTAGTCCTTCAGGTTTTGCAAAATTTTGCCGTGAACAGCCCCAAACTCTAATCCTAAATCTAAATTTCTACCAAGTTTAGGGATATACATGTAACCCATAATTTGTCATTAATTACATATCAAAATAAGCACTCCTTTTAGTGAAGCAGACTTCGGAAGGGGTACTGGGAGAGGGCTCCCAAGTTCTAGAACTCACCAGCAACTCCAGTTCTATAATGACATCCAACAGTGGCAGAGTAGACAGGCCTTTGGCACAGCCCAGAGTCCCTCCTAGCACTACAGGCATTACAAGATGCACCATTAAATACAGATCTTAACTTGTTGCTTTTACACAATCTACTTCTAGCTCAAGTTAGCTGTAGAGTCTGGAGACACAGTCAGAAGTCAAATTTTACTGCGAAACAGATCTTCGTGGGGACCACCCTTTACTGAAGGGTTAAAGTCCTTGCATCCAACCTCACAATCCTGCTTTCCCTCGGCCTCCTCAGCAACCTAGGTGAGCACCAACACACCAAACCCCAATATGAGTATTTTTCCCTCTCGTTAACAAGAGTGATTGCCGAGTCCTGAAGCTCCTCAAGATGTAGCCAAGAGACTATCATTCCTAAGTCTTCACCCACAGCAATAATAAATGACTGATTCTAATACTTACTCCACCAGCATCTGTCAGCTCTTGAAAACGCTGGGTCATTAGAGCTCATCTTCTCTTTCCTTAGGATGTTACTCTAATCCTTGCCTTCTGCAAAGCTTGAAACTTAGTATTACCAGAGGTATCTCTTCCTTTTGCTGCCATAATTTATATATTAATAACTGTGTTCTTTAGGGCTCCTTACCTGTACTCAGACCATACCCATTAGCTGTGCACAGCACCAGACCTCATCCTGCCCACCTGAGGTGTTATATTTATAGCCATGACCAATAAGCATCCATTGCCCCCACAAACCAACCCCGAACTCCTGTCTTCAGCTTGCCACAGAACCTCTAACACATAATTCTACAACATGTTAATAGCTAAGGCAAAGTTAGTTCTTTGTCTAGATCTCTATGCCCACATCAACTCTAGTTCACTTTCCCCAACCTATGAGCCTCTCTTTGACAGGGACCACAGAGCAGCAATGCAACAATAACCCAGTACAGTCATCTGCATCACAACATGCCCTCATCTTGGTCCTGCAAGTCTTAAATCCTTGCAACAAACATGGCTGCCTTTCTAGTCCTACAACTTTTGAACGCTGGTCCATGTTTTTCATATGATTAAACAAAGCATGATTGCAATACTGCTTCAACTGTTCTCTTGTAAGACAAAGTAACTTTAAAAAATAGAAAGGAAAGGTTTCGCTTCAACATTCATGCTGATTTAATTTTTTCTACTCCATTATTTTCATGTTAAACCAATTAAGTGCAACAAACCAAGCAGCAGCAGCAGCTATTGCGAGAGTTTGGGGCCAGAAACAGATTTCTTACAATGCCAGAGACAGCTTGAAAAGAAAACAAGGACATATTAACTAAAGAACATTGACAGAAAACCATACAGCATAATTAAAGGACTGCACAACAAATAACAGCAATTATCCCGTGGCCATTAGTTGATTCGCCTGAAAACAGAAAATATGCAAGTTCTGGATATGAGAGTAACAGTACTTCTCTAATAGGTAGTAATACCATATTGCATATAGGAGAGCCAAAGTGGTCAAGGGAATGAGGATTCTCTTGTTGGCCCAGAAAATAGACAGCTTTATCTCATTAAATTTGACACAATTCCTAAATTTCACTACCCTCCAAGCTCTGGAGCTGCTATAGCATTTGTGAACGCATCAGTGAAAAGCGCTAAACAAGCCATCTTTCCCACACAGACAGTGTCCTGTTGCTATTTTTCTAAGTGCAAGGAGAGCAGAAATCGCACTGAAGCCTGGGAGCAAATATTCATCTCAGGCTCAAGTGGGAGAAAGGGAAGAAAGAAGCTTTGATCAAATAGTTCACAGGACCTTTCAATAGTTTTCTGCTTCAGATTTCACCATTTCAGGACAATCAACAAACCCTCAGGTGCTCAAGAGCACCACTGGCTATATTGAATTAACAGGACTACTGGACTATTGCCAAAAAACTAGACAAGGCCGAAGCTCCCCAGGTTGTTTCCAAATGCTTTGGTGTGCAAGCGTGACAGTCACAAAATCTGGCAAAGCGCAGAAGTGGCTAACTAGTGAAAAATTCCTCCTTCCCTTCACAACCTCCAGAAGACACAAGGAGACAATTTTCCTGCTGAAAGGAAGCAGGTGGCAAAATTAGAAATGGTACAGCAGTGCCAAGAGACCGGCAGGAGGTAATTGATGATTTTACTGAGACATCTAGATTTGCTATTTTGTGTCTTATTAGAGCCCTAGCTGCACACCTCCTGTCAGTTTCAGTTCATTCATTTTCTTTCTTCCTGGGTCAGCTCCTGTTCCTTTCTTTCCTCATGAGTCTCAAACTGTAGGACTGAATCTTTGCAATCAACTGACAGAGTTATTATTACTCAAACATATTATTCAGAGAACCATGCTAGCACTGAGCTACTTGCATATGCCTCCAGTTATTATCAGGAGGAGCAAGACAACAGCTTACTTCTGTTTGGAAAGATTCAAGATGATAAGAAGCAATTTCACTTATCGCTATTTGACCCTTAAGGAACATAGTCATGTAGAACACAGACTATTCATGGAAGGCCTCATTAAGGATAGGCAGTAATGTTTAAAAAGTAAAGGACAGAATATCAACCTGCCTAAACCAGCATAAAACCACTGAAAACACCACAACCCAATTAATTTTTCAGAGTGACAACTGTCATGAAAACTTGGGAAAATGTTCTCTTTACATTTAGCAAAAACATAGCAAACAAAGTTACATGGAAGTGCACGCAGAAGCCAGCTTATGTTCAAGCTTCTCTAACAAATCAGAAGCTATCGCCTTGCAGGCGCTGACAACATTAATCAAACAGTAACGACCAAGGTGCAAAGGCTGCTACCTCTAAGACTACCCCATATCTCACTGTCACCTGCAATGGGGCTGCTGAAACTTCCCACGTTGAGGACACCAAACCTTCTTGTAAAAAAATACTGTTCAACAGGATATCTTGAACGATATGTCCAGGCATTCATAGGAATAAGGGATTTTTGACCACCTATAAAAACCTCAGACTTGCACAACCCCCTAAGTCCTGATCCAGGTGTGTGTGGGGGAACCTAAAAAGACTACACTTCCCACTAAAAATATGCTTCTTAATCTACTTTTGTATGCTCAATTTAAGCCAGAGAGGAAATAGCAAACCAGAAAAAAGTAAAAAAAATTGGGAGGAAAAAAGTTTAACTCAACACACCAAGAAGACAGACAAGTCATTTTGGCAGATTCTTCTTAATAGCTCCTTTCATATATTGACTCAACATCTGCATGGTGAAACACTTATTCTTGATAATTATGAAGGAAACTTTCTATCTATCACAAGCAATTACTAATTATTTCCTCTTAAAAGACTTGGTTTTGTTTAGTGTTTTACACATCCATTTAGGTTTGGGGGGTGGGATTTTTTTTAAGCCAATACTGACAGGCCTAGACCAAACCCAACGACCAACATCACTGCTCCACAGCACATTTGGGCAACACACTTTTAGTTTTATAAATACTCACCTTTCATGTTACTCAGTCCTTATTGCACAACTTGATTTTTTTCTTCTCCTCTTGGCTTTATACTTTAATTTCATTTTCAGACCTTTACAAGCTGTATTTACAGCTTTTGCTCATACCTACAGCTGAGCATGTGAGATCTCACAGTTGGCTGTACAAGGCTTTGTTACCATTCCCGGTCCCTTTTCTCTGTGCAACCCTTCAATGCAGGAGACCCCCACACACACTTGAGTCCTTCACAGAAGTGGTTTAGCTCAGTTGGCTGCTGTTAAATTAATTGGTTTGGATCCTGCGTAGCTCTCAGCAGGACCTGCACACAGTTCAATGCTCCAAAGCCAACAGACAGGGAAGGCAGGGAAGCCAGTTGATGAGCGGAACCAGCTTCACCTGACAAGAGCACATTCTCAGTAGGACCCCCCCAAAGTCATTCAGCAGGGAAGGACCTACACCAGACAGCCAGGTAACTGTGCTTATGCTTCTCTGGAGGCAGCCTGCTTCCCTAGCATCGAACATGTTGAGTGACAATGGCTCTTCTCATTTCCCTGCGGTTGTGACCCTGCCAGGAAAGAAGCTTCACCAGGAAAATTAAACATTAAGAGGAAACTTAGTTGTAAAGCTTCTAATGCGCATTTGGAGTGTCAGTCCCTCCAGTGCATCACTGCAATGCTGCTACACATTCAACATTTCGCATACCTACAGTCTCACTCAGTGATAAAATAACTGAACAAAGTAGAACTGATAAAATGCAAGTTCATATTTAACAACAAAAAAATACTAAAATAACCTTAGCTGTAATGCCCTCAGATCCATACCTGCAATAAGTAACTGAAGCTAGACTCTCCTTCAAATGACTCATTTTCACCGTACATGCTTCACAAACTGAGGCAGTTGCAAACAGGTGCAGCATCTGCCATGCAAGAATAACTACAATGCCAGTTTTGAATTTTAACACCAACCATAATCCAGTGAAGTGAATGCTACCGAGTTACAAGCCAGTTGCTTGACATGACCAGCACAGATTCTTCTCCCAGAGGGATTACAGAGTCAAGGAGCACATTTTCTCCATCCTTTATACCCAAACAACCTCCCTCCTGCCCAAATCCAGTTTCTCACCAACTCAATTAGCATAACACAGTTGTTCCAGTTACCACCTGGAATTACAAGTGCCCTGTTATCTTGATTGCTCATCAAAAACCTCAGAGCAATCTTGACAACAGTCCAGAGACCTCCGTCTTCAACAGAAAATGCAACCTGACAGGACACCGTTCCAGCACCAAGTATTCTCTTATTTCTGGTGTCATGGAAACAGATAAATACAATTCCTCAGACCTTGCATCCTTAAACACAGCTGCTAAATACAATGCTAACCTGAGTTTTAACAATATCCCAGTTACCTGTAAACCTGCATTAGAATGAGCATAAGCCAACTGCTTCATCCAGCACCATCACTCATTTTCCTCCAACAAGTCTTCGGTGATCCAACAAATAATGGTATTCTTATGTCTTGCTTCTTTCCGCAAGCTAACCCCAAATCCTCTCCAAACCTTAACTGCATCTGTTTTCCCACAACCAGCACTTGCAGCAAGCCAACTTGAAGGCTGTCAACCATTCTTGCATTAGCTGTCATCTGTGTCACACTCGGCTCAAGACTACCCCCTTTCCAGCAGCAGGGGGTATCTGAAGGTTCAGCCAGCAGGATCTGTCCCCTCAGAAGTGTTTTGCTGCAGGAAAGACAGGGTATGTTCAGCAAGCGACCAGTGGGTACACCTGATAACAGTGAACAGGTCAGGGAGATGCTGGAAGTCCCAAGTCTAACAAAGTGGGAAAAGAGGATCTCCTGAGCCAGGAAGGCTGTACTTGAGTTGTAGACTCTTGACCTGATTCAAGAAGGTATCACAGAATATAATTATCACCATTGGTGAAAGGAGCAGTCTGATGCTACCACTAATTTCAGTAAGACCCTTTATTTCATTACTACTGACCCACGTTGCCAAATTTGACCCACCAAGAACACAAAAAGAAAGAATCATCCTGCAAGACTGGCACAAAGCAGACTGTGCCTCGGGCCAAAAGGGTTCTGTAGGCATGAAGAGGCAGAAAAGCAACTAGCTAAAATTCCTACCTTACCCCAGTAGGTAGAGATCCATTATAGATAGGTACAGGTGTATGAAACACTTAATAGACATGCTGAGCATACACCAAGAGGCAGCATATTCCTCCTGTTAGGCAAACAAGTATTATTAATAACAAAGACTGCTTCTGAATGTGTTGGACTGATAACTCCATGTAACATTATTAAATTTAACTTCTAAAGTTCTCTCACTTAGTAAACTCACAAAAGTTCTTAAGTCATTTTGCTCTTGAAAGCTTTCCATGCAGTCATCCTCTGGACAGATACAATACAGCCAGGCAAGCTATAATGCCAATTGTGTTGCTACTGAATCCTTCATTCATAAATGAGCAGCCTCTATCAAAATGCAAAGAGCAGGGCCATTCTGATCTCGTTACTCCATGGTGTCTCTGTGAGGTTTCTTTCATAGCTGCTCTTTCTGATACCTTTAAATCCACCTCCAGGCAGTGGTTTGGAACAAGCTGTACTGTATTACTCGCTTTCTACATCCTGAAAGCTTTTTTCAATTCTCAACTGTAGGAAGTGAATGGAAAAAAGAGAAACTGAAAATGCAAGTCATGATGCGAGATGTCAAAAGATGAGGAGAGGACAGACTCATTTAAGGGGTCCTAACATCCCCTTGAACATTTTTGAGGTCTATCAGCTGATATAAGTGGTCAAGCTCATTAAAATAATGCAACTAGAAAAACTGACACGACCATAGCATCTGACTCATCCCTGCATTGCAAACATGTACAATACATCTAATCTGTAATTGACATCGTGAATGAAGGATGTTTTTCTGTAGAACTACTCCAATAGCATTACAAAGCAAATTTAACTTCCTCATATGCCTCTCAATTTCCACTGTTTTTCAGAAAACATGGGACAAAATCAGAGTTCAAAAGTGTCATCTTTACATTGAGTTAAGGCTAAGCAGAAAGGAAAACAAACTCGTACAGTAAAAGCTTCCCTCTAAATTAACCCATAGCATTGTTAGATCTAGATGCCATTTCAGCACAGTTGGGGCAGGGAGGATGTTGGGTTTTGCTGATCACACACCAAAGTGTTTGGTAGAGCTGTGCAAACTTAAACGATTTTTCCTGTCCTGAAGTTGGGGTGGGGGGAAGAAAACTAAGTTTAAGTACACTGCAGAAGTCAAAGGATCCTCATTTTCACACTTCTATTCAGATTTCTCACTATAGGATTTTTGTTAAAAATTACCTGTGACAGCCAAATGAAGTGTAAGAGCATTCTATTTACATTTTGATTCCTACCTCTTTCAGGCATAAAAAGCGTGCTAAATTATTGTATTTTAACCTAATTTTAACAGGACTATTTTCATTTTATATGCCACCTTGATATTCAATCCCTTGCTATTTTACTTTGGACAAGGTAATAGGTATCTAGTATGCTAGACAAGAAATGCTCAACAAGAACTGAACCACCAGGTTGCATGCTGCAACAGCCCGAGCTGTCAGAAAGACAACCAAATGAATAAGCAAAGTGAAAGTCAAAAATACTCCCTCTGATAAGAGATAACAGAAGAACTTGCTACAAATCCTTTCAAGTCCTTTAAAACACCCGTATTTATTTTCTGTCTGGTTGGCCACACAGCTGTGCTACAAGAATCAAAGTATTTCCCCCTCCTTCTGCAGAGACCCTTCCATCAGGGAGTTACCACATTATAGGGCAGTAAGGGAACAAAAGCCCTTTCTCAGTGAAACTGATAACACATCTCAAACTCAATTTCACAAACCTTCCAGACTCAATGTGTTTAAATCTTTTCTTTCCAAACCATTCAAGACCATGAGGCTGAAAAAAAAATACACACCTGTGATGGACTCCACATCCATTATAGGGGATATCATGAAGAGAAACATCTCAAACACAACTAAGAAAGGTTTCAAGACATTTCACAGAACAGCATTGTTTGTGCCATGCCAGTCCACACCAATTCCACTGTGTCAAATACATCTGACCCATGCAGGTAAGGCAAACGCTCAATTTCCTCTAGTGTAAATACTGTATAATCACATGGATGTTATTCCTGGACAGCACCTATAAAGAGCCTTTTAAACACAAAAGTAAAATTACCTTTCCTGTTTAGAAATGAGTGTTCATAATTAGGCTTTCAGAAGTCTTGGCAAATTTAATAGCATCACTTTCAGATTATAACCACAGGCTAAGCATGTCTCTCCAGCACACCTGCTAACAGGCAGCATAGCTAAAGGAAATGCGTGTCACAGTCAGTTATTTACACTTATTTCCTAAGGAGTTCTCCACAGTTTGGTGCTCTTTGCATTTTCCCCCTTATTGAATTGATTCATCACTGGATTGTGATCAAATTAGCTATTCTAGAAGAAGTTACTTGCTTGTCTCCAAAAAGACTGGTACAAAGGCCCATGAACAAAGGAGAAAATGATTAATCAAAGCAAGGACAGGGATGATGGCCCACATACATCCAGTATCATGTATATTCAAAGCATGACATAACTGAAAAACCAAACAAGTACATTCTTGCTTTCTTTTTATACCAAAGAGAAATCTGGAAAATACTATAGCTCTCCATTAACATCTTCCAACTCTCACCTCATACTTCACCTAATATGATACAGAACATGCTAAAGAAATGCATCTGCCAAGCTCCAATTAGTGCACTAGTATCTACACGGCTGTTAATTTTTCAGCTCATGATCTACTTCCCATCTTGTGCTGGTTTTATGTAATCAAATAAGGGCCTGAGATTTTTAGTGGAGATGCTGGGCAGCAACACCACTTTTGGAAAAAAGGAAAGAGAAACTCACATCCCTATCTCCAGAATCAGTTACAAAACAGCACAGAAAGGAAGACAGAAGCTCTAACACACTGACTTAAACACCTTTAATTCTGTTAACAGTTTCTGAGTTCACTGAGGACACAAACTTGAAGAGGATTTGTGTGCCTTGCTGTTTCAGGATTAAGCCTTAAATGTAGTATCAACTGACAACAGCAACAAAAGGAACAACCATGGCAAGCAAGACATCTCCATCCTTACATGCTGTTCATTAGTTCATTAGGAGTGGTCCAACTTTTAGCCTCTTGTACAGTGCTGAGGAGAGAGGTGAGCCAGTCCTAAGCCAGTCCTTCTGACCACTGGTGCTTTTGTTCATAACTGAGATTTGCTGCATTTCTGATCAAGACCAAACATCCAAATGCAAGTGTCTTTAATCCACAACTTTTCTGCCCTGAGGCACTGTGAACCACAGCAGCACATTACCACCTATGGATTAAGTAGCCATAAAGCCATAATGCCAAGATCAAATTTGTCTGTTCACCAAGTCCACCCCAAACAGGAGGAACATTTCTCCCACCTTCCAAACACTAAGACCTCCTCATTTCAGCATCCAGTTCACATAACATGAATTTAGTCCCAGACTGTGGAACTAGAGATTGACAAGAAACACCTAAAAGTCCTCCCTGCCTCAGGCATGTCCAGGCCTGGGAGAGAGCCCTTCCCACCACCTTCTTTGCATTTCACCTCCCTGCCAGTTGACTCTGCTTCCATTTTTGTAGGAGTTTATCTCAAGCTGCACTTCATTTCTGTTCAGCGCCGACATCTGGTGGTCAAGCTGGTGATGGCAAATTAACTGTAGTGCTTGTCAGACTCGTGTTTGCTACACACTTAAAAACAGTAGTGTAGTTTGTCAGCTCATCTCAGCAGGGATGCCGAGTCTTTACCCCTTACAGTGGCAAGTAGTGGTAGAAAAAGATTTAGGCAGTAATGATGTTCTAGCTGATCCTTCTCCCTCTAACTCAAATCATTTGTTCTCTTCCTCAGGCTTCAGGGACTTGCTAGTGCCAGGTCTTCAGCCAATTAAATGTTCAGTGGGTGGTATACCCAGATTCAGTTACTCCTGTAAATGCATATCAAACCCAGGAAAAGACAGCCTGATGTTTTACATGCATACAGTACTGCGCATGGCCAAACACTAGCTTCATCGGTGGTCTGTATTGTAATTAACAGCCTTAATCAATCAGGCATTGTAAAGCAAAGAAAGGTTCCCCCCCCCTCTTCCCACCAAGAGAGGAAAATGAGCTGGCAGCAACTACTCTTTCCAGCTGGCCATCACAGGCAGCTGCAGTCCCTGAAAGGTATAATTCATAATGCCTTACTCCATGTAAGCTACTGGCAAGCCCTGTGGTACTAGGATTTAAACACTACATTTACATCAGCAAAAAGGTCTCTATCTGGTACAATTAACTGCTAGATCCTGAAGTATGTTTCAAGTGTGTAAAAACCTAAAGGAAAAGGTGCTGAGCTCGCTGGAGTTAAACATACTTCAAGCACAAGTTACCTACAATACTGGGAACTGGTCTTCAGTCTGGCTTTTGGCTGCCGCCCCTCCCAATACTTAGGACTTCACACAACAGCTATCCTTTCTGGCTAAGTCAGGAAGAAGGGAAGGGCTATGAAACCCTATCTGGAAATCCGTAGTCCCACATTCAGTGTCCAATGACACTTCTAGTGTCTGTAGCAATCACCCGAGTTCATGTCTTGAGACAATCTACTGAATGACATCTAGTGAAATGAGCTCGCTGCACGCCGACAAGCATAGATAGCTCCAACACAGACATTGTATCGGCATTACCCTTAGTACTTATGGATACAATTGAGAGAAAACAGACAGCAGGAAAATTACTAAATTATATGATTTATCTCTAAGTGTTTTTCAAGTGGTACATTAACACTATTTCACTGTAATTTTGAGAGCTTCAAGGGGAAAAAAACAAACTACCAACAACATTGTCAATTTTACTACACTCCTGTCATTGAACTACTCCCAAGGAGGTTTCTGTGGCAACCTTAAGTATTTGGCCATTTCAGAAACTACACAGTTGTAAAGCAGTCACTTAGGAAGATGAAGCTTACCACCTGTGTTTGCCTGCTAGTCTCCAATTTGTACTTTCAAAACTTTGAAAATCACTTCAAATCAAAATGAGGTTGTTTGGTGGCAGAACAGCATTAGATCAGGGACACAAGAGACTCTACAGAAGATATTCCCTATGGACTATGCATTCCCATCACACTACCATTTTTAGCATCTTTTTTTACTTTTATTTTATTTCCATCAGAAAAAAAAGCTCTTCCTTTGACTGCTGCTATCAGAAGCAAGTCACCAAATTGATTTTTACTACCTGCAAATAATTAAGACTTATAAAGGACAGCTGCTTGAACAGGTAAATTTGAATAGCATTATCATTATCCAACATCTTCATCTGCATTTCATTTTTTAAGTTTCCATCTATACAAAGGAGTCTAAAACCTCAAAAAATATGTTCATGTCCTCCACGAGCACACAACATCAATGATAGCTCCTTTAAAAGAAGCAGAGATTCTTAACTCCTGTTCTGAACATAAAGTCCAACAAAATACACACTCCTAGTTTAAAATAAGCTTCAGTGCTTTTCTCATGAAGTTACCTGTATGTTTTAGATGGGTTTGTGATAAACAGGTGTTATTTGGACAGGCCTAGGAAACTAAACTCCATCCTTATCCTTGGAAGCATAACAGCATGTACTTCACAATTCTACCTACACCAAGTCATGACTCTCCCCACACCACACAGTTTGTAAGCTTTCCCAAAAATCTGGGTTTTCATATTGCACAACACTCATAGCCCAACTACACAGCTGAAAGAAACAGCAAAGTACAAAAAAGTGAAATACAGCAAGAATTCATGCAGGTGGCTTAGATCCAAAAGCCAAATATATCACTGAGAGCTACGCACAAGACTAATCTTACATGACAAAAAAAGTAGCAGCAGCTCTTTGCTTTTTTGTTTGTTTTTTTTTTTTTCTTTTCCCTCAGCTGCACTGCTTAGTAAGTGGATGATGTGCTCTCTCACAGCCACAACCTGTTTTAAAAGCCCCACGCAAGACAAGGACCCTACAGACCAATTTCACAAGTCTTATAGTAGTACACTGGGAGACAGACAGGAAGCTCTGCTGTGGTACTCCACCTCTGTTCCGAAATGCCTCTAAGTGGTTTAACTGCAGCTTTTTCAATCTGCCCATGTCCACTTCTCTGACTAGCAGCACTAATACCACATCAGCTGAACACCCTGAATAGTGAGTTCTTGTCACACCAAGGCCTACCATTTTTCACAGCATAGCTTATTTAGTTTCTGGACTTCAGTTACAAGTTTTTTAGGTATAACTGAAGTTTAACCTAATAAGTATAATCTGGCAAAAATTAGTATTCACTCAAGATGTCCAGTGCATTATCTCTGTGTATTACCTGAGTAAGTTCAGTTAGTCTTTGTGTAATCAACTGTACCGTGTCCAATAATTTACTCTAGTGTTGCCTGAATTATCCACATATTAGATAAATGTTCAAACCAAAATGTTATCTTAAATAATTCATCTGAGACTGATCTAGTCAAGAATAAGCAGGTCTGGTATGAGCTCTGCAGAGCACATGGATGAAAACAATAATTCTAACCCAACCATCTTCTGCATCATCTGTATAAGTGAAAAGGTGAGTTTTACCTTCAACCTCAGAAAGCAAAAAACAAACTCTGCATAGCATGTGATATATTCACACTAACATAGCACAGGGAGGAGAACCCAGATGTTGCACCCAATACCTTAGTTTTACTGCACATCATGGTGAATCTGTGTTTACATATACCTATTCAGCAGATTTCCAGCTTAAAGAATTTGAGAAGCCTAACTGCATCTTACCTCATTCCCAGCCAGCTGGCTCAGAAAGTTTGGGCAGTCATTTTAGCCAAAAATTAATTGTAACTCTTGGGTCAACCAGCAGAACTAGCAGGTAAAGGCACCCACCAAAGGCAAGGCTGCTATTGTGCCCTCGTTTCTCTGACATGCTCCCAAGCTTCACCGCCTCCTGTCACGATACCCAGTGCATGAACCAGCAGCCAAAGTGTGCTACAGGAAGTCACTCAACAAGAGACTATCAAATGCCCCCTTAAAGCACTCCTTGACAAGAAACATTATTCACTTCATGTTAATAAGCTGGGGCAAGAACCCTCAAAAAGCATTTCTCTATGCCTCACAGCACTACCCCACGCTGCTAAATGCTTTCCACAGAAGTCAATGATGGAAGAACTGAGCAGTTACTTGAACTTGCTGTCAGACCAGGGCTGCTCCTGCTCAAACACATAATAGCCAAAGCTGACCAAGGGACCCACAACTCTATCCTACCTTGACACCTCCAATCCGCTTCCACCACATAAGGACAGCTCACATCACAGCTACTAACTTAAATAACAAAAAGATAAAAGCTGTACATACAAACCAGTATAGAGAGGCACGTACTCTAAGTACATACTCTTATCAAGTGTAATAGCATTTTTACAGGCTAAGCACATTTTCTCCTTAGAAATTAAATCCCTGATTTCATCTACAGGCCTGAAACACCCTGTTTCTGCCTGTGAAAACATTCCCTGACCCAGACACAACAGAAGAGAAAAAGGAGCATCTGCAAGCAGGAGTAAGAAACACCAATCTCATAACTAGAGTGCAATGAAGCAGCAACACCAGAGACTTCACTGCAACTTGTGGAGGCCACTACCACTTGTAAAGGACAGAGCTCACAACACCACACTTGCCAGTTCAGCCCCATCAGCACTGAGCAAACTGAAGCAGTTGTACAAACAATACAGCCATACGACTGACCCCAGCCTGGGTTAGAAACCCCAGCTGAGACAAGTCAACATAGTATATTAACGTAAGGACTTACTCCCTAAAAGGCTCACCACCACATCCAAGCTCTGCATTACACCATGTAGGTACCACACAGTCAACACCAATTATGAGAAAATGATGGTTTAATGAAATGTTTTGGAAACCCTCTGACATCAGAGTGGTTCTAAAAGGTGTTCAAAGTGGTCATAGATTGTTTATTGAAATGAAAATTATATAAGTGCTTGAAAAACATTTTTTTCGAGCATTTAAATTGTGGGGTTTTTATAACAGTCAGCATTTAAGCCAGCTTTAACACAACACACAAGTTCAGTTGCCTGTTGTGCTACCAATCAAAGACAAGCTTGGATATTGCCCTCCTTATCAAGAATAATTTATGAAGTTAATACTTTTTGTTAACAAAAGTCAGTAATTAATGCAATTAAAGCAAGATGAGCTCTCTGTCTCACACCACACACCAAAAAACAGAACTCCTTGCGAGTAGGAGTCCTGCTATTAACAAAGAGTTGAGAACTTGGCATACTTGTACTCCACAGAAAAGCTTACTAAGGAAGTTATTTCCCCCACAACAGCAACTACACTTAACACAGAGCCTTGCTAAAAAGAAAAGCATACGCACAGATAACACAAGAGCTTTAACATACCCCCAGCCAAAAGCTTCCATACCCAACCGTGACTGGAAATTGAAGCATTACAGGGGAAAAGCCTTAATTAAAACCAGAAAATATTAAGTAGGTAACTATTAAGACAGTGTTGACGTTTATAAGGGTGCTTTATGCTAATAAGGCAAATCCTTCCCACTGAAGGGCCCCACAGCAACGAGCCCCCCTCAACCCGCTCCCAGCCCGGGCCTACCCGTACCTGAGCACAACCCTCACTAAAACCCCACTCCCAACACTAAAAATTAACAAAAAAAATTAAAACCTACCAGCACCACAGAAAGATACGCGGGAACCGTTAAACGCCTGAGAGAAACCGTTAGAAGCCGACGAACAGCGAACCGCCTCGCGCCGCCGGCCGTTATGTACTCCCGCCCTGCCTCACGATTGGCGGCTCCCGCGTGACGTTCGCAGCCTGGATTGGGCAGCGGGAGCCTGGCCCCGCCCCTCGCCCCGCCCCGCCTTCAGGTGCGCGGCGGGTCCCCCCGAGGCTACAAGAAGCCCCGGCGGAGGCGGGAGACGCTGTAGTACCGGCGGCCGCCGCCAGGGGGCGCCAAGGCGGGGCGCACCGGGCGGGACACAGCCGAGCAGGGCGGCGCGGCGAGAGCAGGTGAGGGTCGGGGAAGGGGATTCGCGTACTCTGGGTGGGCCCTGACTGGATGGGGGGGACCCCGAATGGGCGAGGGGTACCCTAACTTGAGAGAGGGTTACCCCTGATTGGAAGGTGGACCCCCCTGACTGGAAGGTGGACCCCCCTGACTGGAAGGGGGACCTCTCTGACT
>VZSZ01010288.1:1770-32544 GCA_013398815.1 Ibidorhyncha struthersii
CCGGTTCGGCCCTCGGGTCCCCTCCTCTCCCCGCGCACCCCTTGGCGCCCCCTCCACCGCCCACCGCTGCCCCCTGTGCCAAACGCAGCCTGGGCCAAGGGGCTTTGGGGGGAAACATGGGGTCCTTGAGGGCCAGGGCAGAGCGCCCCTGTGCCTCGAGGCGTAAACTCAATCCTGCCCATCAGCCTGGGGAGCATCTCCCCAGCCCTCCGTTTTTTTTTTTTTTTTTAATTTTTTTTTTTTCTAATCAGCTTCTTCGTTGGCACACTTCTCAGGGAGCCCTCCCGAGCTCTTCTGCGGGGAAGGGGTCTTGCATCGCCCCTCTGCAGCAGGACCACCGCCTCGGAGCAGGGCCAGCATCCCTCCAAGGCGCGCGTCCGTTCTCGGCGGTTTTCGTTGCACGGTGTCCTTCAGCGACTGGAAGCAGGGGAGTGAAAAGTAATGCGATCAATTATTATTTTTATACCATATTTATGGACGGGTAGAAGTAATAACAGTTATTTGCTTTGTCGAAGCGTTTATTTCGCACTTGGTCTATTTCCTTACAATCGGAGAACCGACGTGGGAAAAATAAGCACAAATAAATTAAAGTAAAGAAAATACGTTTTTAGCAAAAGGCGATCCCTCTCCTGTCTAATTTTCCCGGGTGCGTTTCTTCCTCCTGACATTAATTCAAACCAACGAAAGGGCTAAATAGATTAGTCTCTAGCCCTCAAGTCAAGCAAAAAGCAAAATAATCATTTACTTGTCTGCCCCCTTCATAAAAAAAAAAAAAAAATTGTTTTCTTCCACTCGGGGATAAAGAACAATCAAAAAGCAAAGCATCCAGGAGGGCAGGAGCCCGGGCGGGTCCCTCGAGGGTACGGCCCCGGTACCCCCGCTCTCCCCCCGGTCCCGCGGGCTCCTCTTTCCTCCCTCCCCGCCCGGGTTGCTGGGTATCGCCTCCCCTCTCCGGCGCAGGGCTGCGGGCTGCTTTAACCCCTCCTGCCCTGCCTTTGTCCCTTTTGAGGCTTGTTAACTTCTCTAATTTGTTAGCAGCACTTCGGCTGCTTCCCCCCTACCCCCCAGTGCAAGGGGAGGAATGATGCCAAGGAAATACGCGCCGCTCTGGGATGTCACAGTCGCGGTAATAGCGCTTTCGCATGCACAAAGCGTATACATCGCATACATCAGGGTCACCTCAGCGAGGGGGGACAGGGAAGGGCGGGGGAGAGGAGAATTAAAAAAATATACAATTCTTCCCTGTGCGTCAAGGATTTCAAATAAAACAGTGCTTGATACCAAGGTAACACTTCCTTATTGCCGGCTCTTGGTCTTCTTTGAATTGTTTCATTTCCCATATTCCAGCTATTTATTTTATCGCCAACGACTGCGTGCGACAGTGCCGCAGGTTGGGTGACCCGTGCTACCAACGGCCAAGAAAATAAATGGCTCCTGGCGCGGCCAAGGTCGCAGCAAACGCTCTGCAGCGAGTTGCCCGACGGCTCAGTTCGCCCCGCTCAGACGGAGCAGCCGGTGCCCCCCCGCCACGGGGCCGCCGCGCCGGAGCTGCCCGGGGCCGGGGCTCTGCTCCGGGCTGAGAGCGGGGCTGAGAACCCCCCGACCAGCAACCGGCCTTGCTGCGACCATCCCTTTCTTCACTCATTCCCACCCCCTCTAGCTGCTCCGCAGGTGAAGCTGACACTTCTCACGGACCAAGGCAACCTCGCCGCTGGATCTGCCAGGGCAAGAGCAAAAAATATCCTGAAGAAGACAGGGCACCTCATCGAGCCTACAGCTGTTATTTTTGGAAATGCGGGTCTTGCATCCGCCTATAAACCCCCTGCGAAACATGCAGTCTCCAGTCTGTTTTCTCTTTTGGGGATAGCAACGTGCCACCCTTTTCCCTAGCTGTCTAGTCTTCGTTCGGTGCCCATAAACAATAAATCAGACAGTATTAGCTGGATTCAGAGCCTTCAACACCTTCCTTCCTGTTTTGTGGTTGGAGCTCCCCCCCAGACAGGGTCCCACCAGCACCAAGAAGTACCTGCTGTCAGTGTGCTTCAGGGCCCTGGCCTTGTGCCCTGGCCCTGAAGGACAGGGAAAGGGGCTCAAGATGAAACTCCGCACTCAGCTGGGCCACCATCCCAGCCCTGCAGATCCCTCCGTGCAGCACAGCCCTCCCTTTTGCAGCAGAGTCTGCTCGGGACTGGCGGATCAGGCACCCCGCAGGGAACCTGCAGGGCTGACGTTGCACAGGCCGTTTGGTTGCGGGCTCTGCCCTTCAGTCCACCTTTCCAAAGCCCAGCAGAGCCAGCTGGGCTGGCTGGAGGGTTCTCTCAGGAAAGACAGGCCGTAAGAGAAACATGGTTGCTGGAGGAGGTATCTCTTATGTTTACAGTTCTGGAAGAAGGGACGGAATAAAGGAGGAAGATACTTGTTCTTGAGACCCACAGTTCCGGGGCTACTTTGGCGCAGGGTTATTGCTTGAGCAGCTCTACCTCTGACAATAGTATACTTGGCACTTAGATAAATTGCTTTCAATTCGTGAGCCAGTTAATTCTCCTGGTAGCTGTCTGAGATTATAGCCCTATCTTTCAGACACAGTAAGGCAGACAAGTTAAACCTCTATAAAGTTTATAACCACAAATTACTTCATTTTTTTTTTTTCCTCAAGTGAACTATTTTAGTTAAGTTAGACAGATCACTTTGTATAATAATAAACCATCTGAAAGCTACCGGGAAGTTTCCAACATATAAAAACCGGCAATCTTATTTAAACTCCGGGAAGGATAATTGTTTGCCCTTGCTGTATGTTTTGCATTCTTGAAGTGTATCTTTTAAGGCATAATATACATTTTGAAATCCCATATATGCATCTTTACAATAGTAATGGCTTTCCACAAACTCTGTGGGAGGTGACATTTCAGCAAGATACTTCCCCTTGACTTTGTTTAT
Organism: Ibidorhyncha struthersii; assembly: GCA_013398815.1. Lineage (NCBI taxonomy): Eukaryota > Metazoa > Chordata > Aves > Charadriiformes > Charadriidae > Ibidorhyncha > Ibidorhyncha struthersii. The sequence continues at coordinate 4,708 of VZSZ01010288.1, forward strand.
TCCAGCGGTTTAAATTCTACCGCTGGTGATAGCTGTTAACTTGGCAATGTGAAAAGTGCTACATGATGTGTACTGTGCTCAGTCAGCTCATCAGAAGCTTACCAATTACGACTGTGGAGCCTATTCTTCCCGCCACAGCATGCCACCCACCATGCATGCCCGGGACAGCTGATCTTCGCATGTGCATAAAATCTGAAAGTATGCACACATTTACACAGAGCCTCTACAAAGCAGGCACAATAAGCCTGGTGCTTCTTAGAAGCTTTTTTGTTTCCTGCAATAGCTCATACACAGGCAGTTGTAGATAATTTCCTCCTCCCTGTCTGCCTTGGGAATGTCAAAAAGGGGAACTTTCAAACCCCACTCTGCAAGGGGATGAGCTTTGTACCTCTCAGGCAATCAGGATGCCTGTGTTTTGGGCAAAGGACCAAGTTGTCAGGATGGCTGTGAAGCAGGAGGTTGCAACTATCAGGATTATCCATCTCACCAGCATCTTGGTGTCCATTCACATCTTTGAGGTGCTCGGGAAAGGAAGTTGCTGGAAGTAGATTGTGGACTCAGTTAGATGATTGAAATATGCTGGAATGGCCCATGAGCTGGGCACCTCTGCATTATGAAACGAAGAACTTTGTTAACAAAAGCCTTTGTAAGCCTGTTTCCCCAGGATGAAATCTGATATCTGTTTAAGGTCTCCTAATGACATCAGCGAGGCAAGATTTAATTCTAGACAGATGCTATTTGTCAAGCATGTAGGGAGTGTTTGGGCTTCAAAAATAATGCTACCTTTGAGCATTCATTTTTGTTTGGAATACCCCACTGAACATGCAAAACCCAGATTGGGCTTTTTGTTAAACCATGATTTGTACTTATCCAAAGATATTATTTTTCTTTATTTTGAAGAAGCTATTTACAAAGTGATTTAGTGCCAGACTGTCACCTTTGACTGTAGTCTCTTTTGCATCAGCTAAAATAGAAGTAACTCTGTTCAAGTAAGCAGAGTAACACTAGTGAAAACCCAGAATAAATAATCAGAGAATCAAGCCCTTTGAATAGCAAATGACTCCATAAATAGTCCCATTGATTTCAGTGGTATTTCATGGTATAAGTAGATACATTAATGGAAACAGCATACAAGACCCGTAGTGCTTGGACAGAGAAAAAAAAAATAACCGAGAACTAATAATTACGTTAAAAAAATGATTACATGGTGCATTAGTCAGCTCACATGTTACTAGATTTTTGTAGGACTTACCAAAGACAAAATCAAGTGAGTTGATGACAAGGACGACTCCTCCGTTAGCTGCTGTGACAATTCAACGCACCTGGGACATGAAAGCTGTGCCCCTTATTTAAAAAAAAAAAAAAACAGAAAGAAAATAAAACCACAGCAGTGAAATGCTTTCCATTACCCTTAAATAAATGCTTCTTTAAGCAAGAAAGAACAACATTTTAGTGAATGACGTTGCCCCTTTTTGGGAGGTTTATGGGCAGTATCAAAACATGAGAATGTCATAACATGGTCTCCCCTGGCGCTGTTGCTCTGTGTGACTTGGAAAAACTCTTTTGCTTGCTTTTCCTTGAAATTTAGTAAAGAACTAAGTGAAGTCCAAACATGCTTTTTAATTATGTTTCTTTGGGTAAACACATTTTTAAAAAATAGAGAAGTGTTCTCTGGAAATGTTTTGCAGCATCTTTAAGCCTGACTGTGAGAACTGGGTCCGGATCCAGAGAGCAGTAAAACACCTACCCAGCTTTAAATCTTCTGGAGCCAACCAAACCGTTGCTGGGATCTAATTGCTTTGCTGTGGACCCATTTCTGAAAGTGACTTTGGGTGGTTTGACTTCACTTAGGGAGCTGGAACATGATGCGCAAGAGCAGGGGAAGAAACCGTGATGACCGAGGAGTGTCACAGCCTGGCTAGCAATGGCATCAGGTCCCCACACCTTCCTGCCAGTACTGGATTTGCTGTCAGCGTTCTCAGAGGTGAAGGTGATATATTTCAGGTATTCAATAAAGAACTGTGCACCCATGTACACCGTACTGCTGAAAACTTTTGTAATTACAGTAATTCTGATGAAACCACATCAGCTCTGTCCTTGCCTTCCTCTCATTGCTTTTCTTTGTATTCTCTGCTTCTCATATCACACAGTAACTGTAAAAAATGCTTTGTCCAAAACACAAACTCCCTGTTCCGAATGCCGCTCTGCTATCAGCAGGAACAGTATTTCAAATAAGCTGCTGGGCATTTGCCTCTATGAATAGCTGCTTCTTTGCTCATGCTAGACTGTAAAAAGCTCATATGTATCTTTTGAGTGCACATTTTTCATTAAGAACCTCCAGAGCACAAAAGGAAGGGGTCACGAAAGGCGAAAAAAAGAGATCTTTTGCTTTATCGCAAACAGTCTTCTGCTGCGTCTCCTCAGTTATGACCAAGCTGTAGCTATTTTCTATTGAGTGTGGAACATTCTTATTCCTGGGAAGTTTTTAAAGGAAGTACTCTGAATAAGGTTGTACAGTGCTGATTTTTCAATACTGTCTGAAACTAGTCTGCCATTTCTTCTCTTTCCGTATAACAGCGAAGTGACACAAAAAGGATAAAATGTCTCCCCTCTGTCAGGCAAGGACAAGGCTGTGTACTAGCCTGTACCTGGAATGCCCATGCTGTTATCCCATGGCTGAAGGGGAGGAGGGTCTGCCTAGACCCCCAGTTTTGGGGAAAAGGCACTGTTTATTGCTCACAATATATGTTGCAACGGTGGTTGGAGGAGGTTAGGAGGAGGCTGGTCCCCTACAGTTGACTTTCATAATCTTTTGGATTAGGAATAATGTCTTGCTGGTGTAGGCTCCTACTGAATTGTTGATACCCTCGAAACAGAGAGGACAAATGGGAGTTAATAAGATATTTGTGAACCTAATACAGCAGTGAAAGAATTCCCAAGAGCGGATTTTTCACAACCTCACCACAAGCCTAAGTGAAACTTGGTGCTGGCTGCAATTTTGGTCCCTAGTCTCATAAAGACCACCTCCCTGCTCTTTATGAAGTGGGACTTTAATGCTAAAAAATAAGAGTTTCTAGTTTACTAGTAAAAAGGTTTCCCAAACTCCCAGAAAACATAAATGAAGATTCAAATCATGCTGTTTTCTGAAAGTCACTTGTTTCTAAGCAATCTCATGACATTTAGAGGGGAGAGGAATGATGCTTGATTTATTGTTTTTTGGTGTTTGGATAAGTTTTTCCATACTTATTCAAATTTAAAAAAAAATAAGTTTTGCAAAGGATCTCAAAATATTTTCTTGACTGAGTGACTGTATTATGTCTTACTATATTAAAAAAAGCCAACAATGTACAGTGTCAACTCCTGGGGGCTTTTAAGGGGTCTTATTTCTAAAATTTTTAAGTTTTCCTTTTTTATTTTCCGGACTGAAACAAAGTTCATTCCCTCTCTCTCTCCCTCTTCCTCTCCTTCTCCCTTTTGTTTTCCCTTTCCCTTTATCTTTTTCCCCCTTTTTTATTTTTTCTCTCTTTTTCTTTTTCTTTTTCTTTTTCTTTTTCTTTTTCTTTTTCTTTTTCTTTTTCTTTTTCTTTTTCTTTTTCTTTTTCTTTTTCTTTTTCTTTTTTCCTTTTTCTTTCAAACCAGCCAACCAAACAACTAGCCAAACAATTTTTTTTTTTTTAAATTCTGCTCTGAGATAAATTTACTGCCCAAGATAGTACCAGTCAGGAGCCCAGCAGTCCAATGTTCTCTAATTACTCACAAACTCTGCAATATCAGTGCAACTTGATCTCACTGCATCAGTCACATAGCATCCGGTTTTACAAGCTTGACAGTGGTGGCATGAGAAGGAGTGAAAATTGACAGTGAGTTGACAGAATACTACTGGGACTACTCTAGGGTCCATCACACAGTCATCTTATCCCTATGCCACTAAAAAACTAACACATTTGTCACCAGAATAGCTGTTACAGGGAACTGTCTTAACAGCAGTGGGTTTTTTTAGGTGTTTGCTGTGAATGAGGTTTTCCTCTTCAGCCCCTGGAATTATCCTTATGTAGAGATGGAGGAGATATAAAAGATGGGTGAAAACAAAATCACAAGGGAAGTGGAAAAGGTTTGTTTTCTCCACGTGTATGCATTGTGCTGAGTGCAGCAGGGTGCTGAGATGGACTCCTCAGATGCTATCACACTAACTGCAATATCATGTAGCTACGTATCTCCTTCAAGCTCCTCTGCAAAATTCTGTAGTGTGATCACTTAGCTGGCTGTGTTCAATCTATACAATCTAAAAAGAGAATGCATTCTCTTTTAGATACTGAGCTTATTTTCTGTAACTGTTGGTGTTCAAAATTCATTGTAACAAGGAGTCATTTTATTGTCCTGGTTCCTTGGCTGTGTTTTGGTTTCTGTTGTCTTAATAGACATAATAGATTGTTCTGAGAATAGCAGTATTTGGCATTCTTACCTCTCTTCCTTGGCCCCATTACAACAGCTTTGTCCATTTACGCTGAGCTTTATGTCCAGCTCCATTAGACTTCCCTTTCCAGTCCCCTCAGCTGTCTTTCATGTCTGCAGATATCAGCTGTGCAGAAGACATTACACACTGTAGGTAGTTCAGAGCTACTTTTGCACTGACATGCTGGCAGAATACCTGCTGACTGAATAGCAAGAGGGCAATCAAAACCAGTAACTGCTGAGCTGTGACTGATGCTTTATTCCTAGTGAGACATCAGTCTGGCTCTGTGTCCTCTCTCCAGCCACCAAGTTCAGTGAAACTTGTGAGATTTCTCTTTAAGGCTTTGACCTTATTCTTATCTTTGGCTGAAATTGGCCAGCAGTTTTGGAAATTATAAGGAGTGGGGGGACTGACAGACAACGAATCAGATGGATCAATAATGCAATACCTATAAGGGCTAATTAAAAAAAAAAGTAAAAATCCAAAACAAATTGTCTTAGAAGCAAAATAGATTTTAATGGAAAATTAATGGAACTTGTACCCTTAATTCATATAAGTTCTCTGAAAATTCCACTCAGAAAGGTTTCTGATAGAGTTGGAGTGAGAGAAAAACACATCTTTTAAAAGCATGGTTACAAAATATGCTAGTTATGAGTCCTTCTTGGCTGAGAAAAGAACATTTGAATCATGGCACTGACACTGAAATGCTTTCTTTATTTTAAATTTGCGTCTGGCTCAGAACCTTGCACGCTTGCTGCGTGATTTTGACTATCTGTTAGCGCATTCAAGCTGTATCATAAATAGCAGTATTGAAAACATATGCCACAGGGGAAAGAAATCTGTAATAATACCAGCTGCCATTATATGATAATGAATTTCAGTCACTACTAACCTGGATAAGTGTTTTTCATAGGGAAACAAGTGGTAAATTTACTGAAGAAAAATTTGTGTGAAACTCTCAAGTTTTTAAGTCAGCTCTGGAAGAGGTAATCCACTTTGATCAATGGGAAAAATCGTCTAAGGCTAATTTTGAAGCTGAATACATCTAGTTTGATTAAACAGTGAGTAAGAGCAACACGGTTAACAGTTTTCACATATATAGAAGGGAAAACCTTTTAAGGGAGCAGTTTTAGGGTATATATTCATAAGAAAGAAAAACTGAATTACAGGAAAATTTAAACTGCGTGTTTAAAACCCTTCTAAAGGCTACAATCTATTAGACAGCAAAGCCAACTGAAAAACATCAGTAAAGGTTTTATCATCTGGGAAACAGGAAAAAGTTTGTCTGCATTACCAAAGATATGTACTGAGAAGTAATCTAGCTTTGGAGTGAGAGATCTTAAATGGTCTCATTATTCACTCACAGTTTTAATTTCTATGATTCTGTGATCGAATCTCATGATGAGGTCGCTTTCCTCTTCTGGGCCTAGATTGCAGCAAATAAGTGGTCAGGTTAGTGTTTGTCACTGAGTATTTTGCTATCAGGACAAAAGTCTGTATATTTCTTTCAAATTCTCTATAGTAGGTTTTATTCCAGCTGGTGACTATTATGTCCTGAAGTGGTGTGATTATCTCCAAGGGAAATCTCCAGGAACACAACTACTTCAAGGACAAAGTCCATACACACCCACCCACCCACTCACCTTGTATGTGTATAGATAATGTAGAATTATAATTATAGATCATATTTTAGCATAACCAGAAGTAAATAATTTCTCTTTGGAAGGATATAGGGTCAGTTGCAGGATGTAGGAACAAGCGCAGCAAAAATAAAGCTGTGGGATTCTAAACATGCACTATATTAAATAAATCCACATGACTAAACTTGCCTGATTCAGAGGTGTTTTCATGATACATGAAGAAGAGTGTCAGTCCGTAACAGGAAGAACAAGACTTCTGAATCACATGTAGTTTAACTCAGTAAGAGTAAGTGAGTAAGCTTGTAAAGTCTTACTAAGCTTTTCAAAGCAAAAATAATGTATTTGCACTGTCAGAGATTTCACTGGAAGACAGGCTCATGTAAACAGGTAGGATGGAAATGTAACTTTCAGCTGGGATTACAACCTGTAGGTTGCTTGGCATAGGGTCGCATAACTAGTTACAGAAAAGCTAGTGGCTTCCTTGACGTCATTTGGATTTTTGTCACTGTCTTAGAGGGGACAAAGTCTCATGGGTGGTTTGTAGAAATTTCCTGAAATCCACAGACAAGATTTTTTCCGTTGTGTTTTGGCTTCGGGTGTTTAAGGCAATAAAGAGAGCTGGCAGGCTTGATCAAGCGCAGACCTCCTTCTGTGTTGCGCAGGTGACCCTAACAGGCCAGCACAGGATTAAAAACTTCCTCAAATAAGGCCTCTTGTTCCTGAACGACCCAGCTGAGCTGCTATACAGAGAGGGTAAAATCTATTCCTTTCAGGTGCACTAGGGTGCTGCATTAAGAGCTTTGGGAGGTACAGGCACATCCAGGGCGTCCTGCACAGTGCCTAGTCCAGGTGGAAATGCCTTTTTGTGAGACAAAGCTCAAGCTGTTTTCTGACAGACCCATGCCAATCAGTCATAGCACTGACATCATGCTGTTCGCATAAATAGTGCACAACAACGTTCAACTAACGTATAGTTCTTTCAGAAATGTATTTACTCGGCATCATTTACAGCAGCCCCGAGGTACCATTAACCTCTGCTGAAACACAGGATTGTATAGATCAGTTCTGCCAAACTGATCTATGGCAAAATAGAGATTTCCAGGCCTCTGTATGCAACTCAGAGATCTGTTTCTCATTGAATGGTTTGTTTTTCCAGCACAAATAAGGGTCAATCAACATTTTGAAATAACACACAAATGTACCAGTTTTATTAGACTTTGTCTCGCTAACGTTTTTACAATGGCCCATGAAAATCAACCCAAGATAATAGCAGGAATAATTGACCAAAGAATAGCAGTTTCTTTAATCAAGGGAACATGATGATTAAATCAAAGGCTTTAGATCTGTGGATATCATCAATGGTCTTTTGTCTATTAATAACAATATGTCATCAGTGAATTTTAAAAACGCAGTTGCTAGAGGGTGAAATGTCTACATCGAGATGGAAAAGGTCAGAACAGTGTTATTTGTAATTCAATCCATTAACTGTACTGTGGACAGTTTTTCAAGTGATTTAGATTGAAATATATTACTGAAGTACAGCAATACTTACAAAGAAAGATGCTCAAATCCTACAATTTCTTAACATTCAAGTATTCTTTCCTTGGACTCTTTGTTGTTCTAAATAGGATTCAAGCTGTAATATTTTAATTAAAAAAAAAAAAAGGAAACCAGAACAAAATGTTGTTAATGAAAGACTTGGTTTTGCTTTAGCAAGATTGGCAGGAATATGCCACAGCAGTGAAGCTTCAAAGACACCATCGCTTCCTCTTCTGTGCTGTAGCCGTAGGGGCAATGAACATTCTTCTACACTTTTTATGCATAACAAATCTCTTTCGCACAAGAAAACATGCAAGCTTGTAGGGAACTTACTAGCCTAGGAAAGGTAGCCAGTGTATGAAAGCAAGGGCAAACATATGCTGAGTGTTAGCAGGGTCTGTTGCAGTGTTGAGCTTTCAGAAGCCAAGCTGTATCTCTGCACCAAACACCATTGCACAGTGCAGATATACTTTGTATATAGCAGTGTGTTAAAAGGTGTAGTAAAAGGCTATGTGTACGTACAAAGGACAGGAGAAGGTATGATTCTTCTGTTCCCTGAACCTGTATGGAAGGCAGATTACAATTTTCTATGGCAATATTTAGTGGCCTTAGCTCATAGATCCTCCCTTTTCTTTCCACTTTTTCTTCAGTCACTGAACTACAGCTTCCAAGGGAAAAGTCTTTTATAGACAATGATGTCTTACTGGTATATCTGTCCTGTGTATTGGCCAGTCCAGAATCCTGTGAAAAACAGATGTGATTTTCCAATTAATGATAGTATCAAAACTTAGCCACAAGGAGACCTAATGAAAGTTGCATAAGCATCTCAGTTCTTACACTTTGCTACTATTGAATGCAACCACTATTTTGTGTTCCCCTGATTGCCTCATTAAAATAGATACTTTGTATTAGTTTATTAACTCAGAATACATTTTACAAGAACTCTGTAGAAAACTGGACATAAGGCTGTTTAACATCATGCAGGCATAAAATTTGGGTTTGGTAGGCAGTCCACATTCATCAGCTGGAAAAGTACCACCAGAGACACCTTCATTGTCTACCTTGGGAAAGTCTGTAGGGACAGTATGAACATCTGAACAACAGTCTTCCGTGTTAGCTGTGTGATCACTGAGACTGGAATACAAAGATGGTCCAGCTACTGTGGCCTGAACTTTCTAGGATGGAAATAGTGTGGCTACCCATGTGGATCATATACAGTGAGATGGAGCATGAGAGGTGGAAGGAAGCTTGGCAGCCTGTGCAAGGCTCCTGGAAGTATGTTAAACTGAGTATAATCGATCATACAATGCTTTTGAGCTCTTAGCCACAAATAGGCAGAGGTGAGCAATTTTATGCTATAAATAAAGCACAAATAAACATATAAATAAAGTATTTATAAAGTATTTTAAAGCATCTATTGAATTAATTGGTTATAAATGTGAAATTTTTGCACTTGCATCCTTTATTAGAAGTCCTTTAAACTCAATAACATGTTTTTTAAAATTTTTTTTTTAGCCCTCAATTATTTTAGCCCTTTCCTACTAGAATCTGTCATTTTCATTTTGTAAGTGCTCATATACTATCAAACTTTTTTCCTGTCCTGAACACTTTCAGTGTATCTATTTCTCTACCTTTTATAGAACCATTTCCTTTAATATCAACAGCTTTTCTATACTTTCTGACTGCAGCTCATTTGTTGAAATTTCCAGTGTATCTTCTAGAATATACTGATAATTTTAGCTTTTTTTTTTTTTTTAAATGTGAAGGGATCCTAGTTTATCACAAATTGCCATAAATTCAAAAGTACAATGTGCTGTAGGCAAGTCGAAAGTATCCAATATGTACTCTTCTTTCATTTTCCGATCATCTCTATTTAGTTCTGTTAGCACTTTCTCAGAACAGAAAGTAGTCCGTTTAGAAATGATTGGATCATCTGTTTTACCCTCAACCAAGTGACATTCATTCACCCATTAATAGTCCTTTTTCCCATCCAGATGTCACCAAGAAATAATTTTTTTCTACTTAAAACACAAAAAACCCCACAGGATAATGGGAAATCAACAAGTACAATTAATTATTTCATAGTGTAAAATGTTCTGAATTTTTAATAACATCAGAACTTAAAGAAAAGGGAGTGAAGGAAGAACACTGAAAAAATTGGCAGGTAAGTAAATGACTACAGTAATTTCCTTGGGGAAAACATGTACTTTCTCAGGTTATAACTCTACATCAGAGAGTCTAATATAGACCGATAGTTTCTACGTAGTTACAATTGCAATCAGTCTTCTATTTTGAGGCATCTTTTTACTGGCCTCATTCATTTAAGAGATTTGATTTTTATTTTTTTCAGAACAGTAAAGTTAGCCCTTCAGATGAAGTAGACCCACTCTATCCTAGCTTTTTGGGAGAAAATGGAGTAAATCCTTTTTTCACTCGAAAGAAATTAAAAGCAACTTCTCTAAAACTGTGAAGGGGGTAGTGTGTCTTGGTGTTCTTTAGGTGAGAGAAGAGCTACAGCTGAAGTTTGCTGAAATGTGGTTTGGACAGGGATCATTTTCCTTTCAGTTCTCACCGATGCTTCTCTGAGAGGAAACCAACTCTCTGTCCAATGCTGTTTCTCCTGTTCTGTTCCAGGTCTAGGTGATGTTTGCCATAGTATCATTAATGGTGACATAATTTTTTTAACATATCAAAATAACATACTTAGTTGGTTATTGAACAATGCTGAACTTTGTAACACTGATTCTTACTACAAGCAGGGTCACTGGCTTTGGACTCTAGGCTTTTTTTCAGAATAGAAAGGGTAGTCCAGTCTAGTCTGAACAGTCTTGCCTTCTTGTCCTTTCTCCAAGGGAAATTATTGTGTGCACTGAAATGTTGTTTGTTTTTTCTTTTTTTTGTTTTGCTTACAGATCATATACACCCACGTAGGATCACTATGCAGTTACGCTGTGGAACTAAACTGCAAGAAGATGGATGTTGTAACTGGATCTGAAGGTGATGAACATAGGATCATTCCTGAGAATCACAGTCATTGTCTTGAGGTGGGTGTTGAAAAAGCTCCATCTCCTGCATGCAGGATGATAAAAAATAATAATAAATAAATAATCATGGTGTCAGACAGTGAGATTTTGACAGAATGATTCAGTTATCTTTTAGGCACGCTGAGCAGTTCGAGTACCTTGAAGACATGAAATCTACCACAGGAAGTAGGCTTCAGTTTGTTAGGCGTGAAGGCATCTACCTTTGACCAGCTCGACTTTTTATAAAAGGAATGGGAAGGAAGAGTTAGGTATCTCAGAAGAGAATACCACAATTCATAAAACAAAACCCCATTTAAGACCACGAAGGCTCCCATGCAACACTATTTACAGAGTATTGGAAAATCAGAGCAGTTGCTGTTGTGAACATACCCTGATGTTCATACAGACTCTGAGGACAAAGCAGTCTGTGCTTGTAGGGGTAAGTCAGATAGCATGTGTATAATGCATCCAGCTACCTGTAAAAAATGAAAATAAAAATTCATGTAACCCCCTGTATCACGACCACCTCCACAAGGAAGAAAAGATGGGTCATAGTTGTAGGAGACTCCCTTCTGAGGGGAACAGGGGGTCCGATATGCCAGCCAGACCCTCCTTTTAGGGAAGTCTGCTGCCTCCCTGGGGCCAGGGTTAAGGACATCACTAGGAAATTTCCTAGCCTGGTACAGTGCTCAGACTGTTACCCATTGCTGCTCTTCCATGTGGGTGATGATAAAGCTGCAACACGTAGTCCAAGGGGGATCAAAAGAGACTTCAGGGCTTTGGGTTGGTTGGTAAGGGAATCTGGAGCACAGGTTACTTTTTCCTGTCTCCTCCCACTTGTGGGCAGTGACACTGGGAAAAACAAATGAGCGCAGTCTATTAATACATGGCTCTGTAGCTGGTATCACTGCCACAAGTTTGGGTTTTTCGATAATGGGATGGCCTACATGGTACCAGGCATCAGAGGGGGTTCACCTTTCTGAAAGGGGCAAGAGAGTCCTTGCTCACAAGCTAGCAGGGCTCATTGACAGAGCTTTAAACTAGGTTTGAAGGGGGAGGGGGGCAATATCAGGCTTGTCCGTGACAAGCTGTGGGATGACAGGCAGCAGTTAGAGAGTGCTAGCGAAGGCCTGCAGCCTGTTGCTCTGAGACATGCTGGTTACACTGCATCATGCTGGGGTCTTACGGAGATAAGACAGGGGTCCTGAAGTAGTAGGAGCCAAGAGGGATACACCAGTGAAATACCTCAAAGGAATTAAGGGATGTTTCTCTGAGAAGGTGACACAGTAGACAGCCCAGCTGAAGTGCCACCAATGCAGGCAGCATGGACAACTAACAGGAGGAGGTGGAAACCACTGTGCTCCTAGAAAGCTATGACCTAGTTGCCATTGCTGAAACCTGGTAGGATGAATCCCATGACTAGAATGTGGCTGTCGATGGCTACAGGTTGTTCAGAAGGGACACACAAGGAAGGAGAGGCAGAAACCTTGCCCTTTATGTCAAGAAATGGATAGAGTGTGAAGAGCTGTCTCTGAAGAACAGCCATGAGTAGGCTGAAAGATTGTGGGTAAGAATAAGAGACTGAGGCAACAAAGGGAGCCTTGTGGTTGGTGTCTACCACAGGCCGCCTGATCAAGGGGAGCCTATTGATGAAGCCTTCTTACTCCAGGTATAGGAGGCATCGTGTTCGCAGGTCTTGTCCTGCTGGGGGACTTCAATCACCTGAACATCTGCTGGAAAAGCAGCACGGCAAGCTGTAGGCAATCCAGGAGATTCTTGGAATGTTTTGAGAATAAATTCTTAAGACAGGTAATAGCCCCACTAGAGGGGAGGCGATATTGGACCTGTTGGTCACCAACACAAGTGAGCTAAATGATGATGTCAAGATTGGAGGCAGCCTGGGCTGCAGTGATCATGCACTGGTGGAGTTCGCAGCCGTGAGTGATGTGGTGCAGGGGAAGAGTAAAGTCAGGTCCCTGAATTTTAGGAAAGCAAAATTCCAGATCTTCAAGGAGTTAGTCCATAGGACTCCCTGGGAAACTGCCCTCAGGGGCAGAGGAGCAGAACAGAGCTGGCAGATCTTTAAGGATGCTTTCCATAGAGTGCAAGAGCTCTCGGTGTAAGAAATCAGGAAAGGAGGGCAAGAGACCGACATGGTTGAGTTGACACCTGCTGGTCAAACCAAAGGGCAAGAAGGAAATGCACAGGTAGTGGAAGCAGGGACAGGTATCCCAGGAGGAGTATAAGGATGCTGCCTGGTTGTGTAGGGATGGAGTCAGGAAGGCCAAAATGCAGCTGGAGCTGACCTTGCTGAGGGACACAAAGAATAATAATAAGAGCTTATGTCAGCCAGAAAAGGAAGATCAAAGAAAGCATAGCCCCCTGATGAGCAAGACTGGCAAACTGGTAACAACAGACAAGGAGAAGTCTGAGGTACTCAACAACTTTTTTTGCCTCAGTCTTCACTGGCAGCCTCTCTTCCCATAGCTCTCGAGTGGATGGACTGCAAGATCAGGTCTGGGGGAGAAAAGTCGCTTCCACTGTAAGAGATCAGGTTCGTAACCGCCTGAGGAATCTGAACATACAGAAACCTATGGGACCTGACAAGATGCATCCCAGAGTCCTGAGGGAATTGACTGATGTAGTTGCCAAGCCACTCTCCGTGATATTTGAGAAGTCATGGTAGTCAGGTGAAGTCACTGATGACTGGAAAAAGGAAACATTGCAACCATTTTTAAACAGGTTAGAAAGGAGGACCCTGGGAACTACTGACCTGTCAGCCTCACCTCTGTGCCTGGGAAGATCATGGAGCAGATCCTCCTAGAAGCTATGCTAAGGCACATGGAAGACAAGGAGGTTATTTGAGACAGCCAGCATGGCTTCACCAAGGGCAAGCCTTGCCTGAACAGTCTAGTGGCTTTCTATGGTGGAGTGACTACATCAGTGGACAAGGGAAGAGCTATGGATATCATCTATCTCAACTTCTATAAGGCCTTTGACATGGTCCCCCAGAACATCCTTCTCTCTAAATTGGAGAGATATGGATTTGATGGGTGGACTGTTCGGTGGATGAAGAATTGGTTGGATGTTCACATCCAGAGGGTAGTGATCAATAACTCAAAGTCTAGATGGAGACTGGTGACAAGTGGTGTCCCTCAGGAGCCCATGTTGGGACCAGTACTGTTCAATGTCTTCATCAATGACATAGTGGATTGAATGCACCCTCAGCAAGTCTGTGTATTGCACCAAGCTGAGTGGTGTGGTTGACACACCTGAGGGATGGAATGCCATCCAGAGAGACCTGGACAAGCTTGAGAAGTGGGCCTGTGTGAATGTCATGAGGTTCAACAATACCAAGTGCAGGGTCTTGCATGTGGGTTGGGGCAACCTCCAGTATCAATACAGGCTGGGGGATGAAGGGATTGAGAGCATCCGTGTTGAGAAGGACTTGAGGGTACTGGTGGATGAAAAGCTGGACATGAGCCGGCAATGTGTGCTTGCAGCCCAGAAAGCCAGCTGTATCCTGGACTGCATCAAAAGAAGCGTGGCCAGCAGGTCAAGGGAGGTGATTCTGCCCCTCTACTCTGCTCTAGTGAGACCCCACCTGGAGTACTGCACCCAGCTCTGGAGCCCTCAGCATGGGAAAGACATGGACCTGGTGGAGTGGGTCCAGAGGAGGCCCACAAAGATGATCAGAGAGATGGAGCGCCTCTCCTTCAAGGGTAGGCTGAGAGACTTAGGGTTGTTCAGCCTGGAGAAGAGAAGGCTCTAGGACGATCTTATTGTGGCATTTCCGTATTTAAAGGGAGTCTACAGGAAAGATTGGGACAACCTTTCAGCAGGGCTTCTAGCGATAAGACAAATGTTAATGGTTTTAAATTAAAAGAGGGAAGATTTAGACTAGGTATGAGGAAGAGTTTTTTTACAGTGAGGGCCCAGAGAGGTGGTAGATGGACCACCCCTGGAAACATTGAAGGTCAGGTTGGATGGGGCTCTGAGCAACCTCAGGTAGTTGAAGATGTCCCTGCTCCTTGCAGGGGAGGTTTGACTAGATGATCTTTAAAGGTCCCTTCCAACCCAAACTATTCTATGATTCTGTGTTCCACATGCTTTTTACAAGAGATAGAGGAGCTGAACACTGGAAATCCTATACTACGCAGGATGTTGAGCAAGTCTAGTGCTGGCTGATAGGGTCTTGGAGACCAGAGAGTGGGCCATTGTCTGAGGACAGTATTTTTCCAAATTATTTAACAGGACATTTGCCTTTCTATGAGGCTTTCTGATGAAAGTGATTATGTTCTCCTATAGAATATATATATTCATAAATAGATTAGAAATTAAACCTTTATCTTGTTGAACACTTCTAAGCTATTACCAATGACTTTATTTTTGTTGAACAAGAGTTTATTATTTTACAGAGGCAAATATGAACAATTTACTGAAGATATGGGAAACAACAATTGTGCTATTAGCATGTAATATAACAAGAGGGAAAAAATCCTGGAGAAATAATAGACCAGTAGCAAAGACGGTAGTTGGAACTTGGAGGCATGGGGAAACTGGAAGAGAAGATGTAATTCCACGTACAGTGGTTTCAATATGTTTGAAACTTTCTATAGAGGATGTAGAAGAACCAATAAACAGCATGCATTGTGGTATCCAGGTTTATCTGTTTTAAACTTTCTGTCAAAAGCAAGATTTGGTTTTGAAGTAGCTAACAAAATATAGAATCCCAAAACAATACTCTGAGTAGAGCATTCAGTGGCTTCAGAAGGAGTCATAAGATTGTTGAGAGCTGATTACTGTCAGCTTACTTTTCTCTTTTCTGTCTTGCACTTGAATTTTCATCATTATCCTGTTCCTATGCATGGCTTAATTTTATTTTATAAGTTTGGAAATATGAAACACAAGTCATCCTCGTCGTATCTTTTTATAAATACATATATACCTGAAGGCAAGAATGGAGTCTTTCTTCATTTTGGACCTTAGTAGTAGTGTTTGTGTATGAGAGAAATAGATTAAGATGTAAAGAAGTTAGCCCGTTGACTTTAAAACATCAGTGTGATCAACTAGTCTTTTCCAAAATTATGAATCTCACCATATAATTATAACATCTTAAAATAATGAAGTAAACCTATATATATTATATAACTATCTATATAAATGAAATACTTGGATTTATTATTATTTTTTTACTTATATCTCATAGGATATGCTTTAAATAATTTTAAGACTTTTTTATCTGATTAAATTTGCAAACTTTTTCGCAAAGAAAAATTCAAATGCAAAAAAAGATATCTCATGTTATCGGGGGACCATAGGAACAATGGGATTTAAGAATAATCTCATACTCTGTGAGACAGAAAAATTGGACATAGCCATGTCAATTAGATTGCTATTGTTTCCCGTTTCCCATATTTTGGTCCCCAAACAATTTCCTGTCCAAGGCTCTTTACATAGCCATTCTTATAGTTTTTTGCAGTCTGGAACTAGCTTCAGATTTTTGCCTTAGCCATATTACCTGCTTAAATTTACATTTCTATTGGATTAGACTCCCTTGAAATGCTTTTCTACTTCTGTGGTACTTCAGTGGGAAATACGTGAAGATTGCATTAGTTAAGATGTTTTGTTCTTCAGCACTTTGCTTCTAGTTTTCTGTTCCAGGGTTTGCGGACCTTAACTGTAGTTACCTACTGCTTCCTCACAGTTTGGCTTTCATTGGCTTGTGATATAATTATTCTTACTCTGTGGAGTATCTTACACAGCATGTAGGTTTGCTAATAATGGGGACAGATTTTTTTTCTCAAAACAAGGATGGCAAAAATGAGCCTACATATATCTGGCCGGTTAAACACTGGTAATAATAAGACAGCTGTGTAATGATTATACTTACTGCTTTTAATCTGAAACTATATTCATCCCCTAAATCCTTAATAAAACTACTTAGTGCCTTAGTAGGGTTTTTTGGGGGGTTTTGTTTTTTTCTTCAATCCTACCAGAAGGTTGCCTTCCTTTGTAAACTGGTGATGTTCCCAGTAGCTGCTGGGTATCATGCTGCTCATTGCCTGCATACGGCTGCCTGCCTCATCTGGGCATCTTGCTTACAGGAGAGAAACCGGTGACATCTCACCTCAAAGTCTCTTTAGCAGAGGCAGAACAAAGGGCCATCGTGGTGATTACCTGACACCACAGCAGGCCTAGACAGTCATATTATCCTGGTGGTATTTTTTCCAGCTTAATGTAAATCAGTCATGCATAGGAATCAACTCGNCATAAACGTTAATCTGCCTGTGACCTTAGAGTGCACTGGTTACAGTTTGGCTGGGTGACAGGATCTGTATTCAAGAGAAACAGAGCAATTCTGTGGAGGAATTGGGAACAGTTTTGAAAGTCTTGTTCACTGTAGATGAGATTGTTAAATTCGTTATACAGGAATGAATAATTTTTAGATAAGTGTTTTAGGTCTCCCAAGTGATTTGCATGTATAATCAAATGAAAAGACCTCTGAAATATTGAAACTGTAGATGAGAAAAGTGAAATTCTATTAAGAAAGAAAGAACCTCCGCATTTATAGCGCATTCAGAGAACATATCAGAGTATAAATTTAATGCAATGCAGCAATGCTCATCTTACTTTAAAGGTAATTATATAGAAAAAGGGGTATTTAAAATGTATAAGTAAAGGCTTTTTTGCACTCATACAGCATATAATTAACAAAGTTCTTTAAACCTATTCATAAAAGAAAGTAATAAACCACTTGTAAATAATGGCAGTCTCATATTCTTTACAGTTAAATGTCAATAATCCGAATCTCTTTTTTATATTCAGTTATAAAACTACATTTTTGACATATTAAGTAGAAGCAGGTATTACTAGTGTGGCATTTCAATTTTCTAGAGATTTAGACATATTCATATAAAAAGGATGCAAAATGAAGAACTGTAGCTATAGAAAACTGGAATGCTTGTAAATTAAATTAATACTCTACCTGCAAAACACAAAGCGATAACAGAAAACTGAAGTTGCAGAACATTTCATAGCAAAATTAAAAGGTGTAGGTGTTGAGACCTTAAAATACTAAACTGTAGGTGCAGAACAAGAGAACAAGAGAACTACAAAGGAAAGTACCAAAGCTTGTAGTATTGTACAGATCAATTAATAATTTGTTTTGCAGCAATTACTGAATCCTCACAAGATTCACTTGAAAAACAAATTCAGCTTTCTTCAGTGCTCATTCTTTTAGGAGTGAACACTTCTCAGAAAAAAAAGGAGGAAGGGAGAAATAAGGAGAGATTAAAGAAAATATAAAATAATGAAGGAAAAGAGTATAGATCATAAGTGATTTTGAACCTCTTTTTGGTTTGATTTGATTATATTTTTCTTCCTCACCTCATTCTTTGAGAGCCTGTATTGCACAGCAGACCCCTGTTCTGACATATGCCCTCTTGAATAGCCAGAATGCAGGATGCTTCCAGTATATTTTTCTGCTTGACCTTGTCCTTGAGCTTGTGGGTACCCAAGTAGGGGTATACAGCTGGCTATGCGAAGAGAATTACCAGGTGCCAGGTCCTACCAAAGCAACAGAGAGACTGGCCCAGATTGAAGGGTGCAGGCCTGGAATAAACTCAGATTAAATTAGGGTTGGTTTTTCTTTCCCCGCTCTGATCTGACTGCATATGTTTAAATTTCAGTGTTTAGGAACATCTAAGATTCCTTCCATGTTTACTATTGCCCACTGAAAGACGTGGCACTTTGCCAGTTTATAGCAAGAAGTGAGAAAAAAAATCAATACTTCCCTGAAATTAAGCTTCGGTTGCTGTTGGTACAATTCAGAGACTGCACCTTAAGAGCCACAGTTTATGTTGTACCAAACCTTACATTTTCACACTGGTTAGTTTTCCACAAAACAGGCTGACTATTCAAATTCTTATTGGAATGATTCAAAATCTTAAAAAAAAAGTTGATTGTATATTAAAAATATAAACGTGATGCCTGCATGATGTTTAATGTCAAAGAATATGTTATCATAAATAAAGTTTTCCAAAGGACTTATTTCTCTGTTAGAACCACCAAAATTTCTTCACATTTTTAGCTAAAAGGTAATTATGTCTGAACAGTCTTCTATATTTAAGATATTGTATAGATACAAGATATTGTACATATAGATACATTTATATCTACATTTAAATATGGATATATCTATGTATCTATCTATATACATGTATATACTACATACACATGGATGCATATTTTTCAAGGTACGTTGAAGCAATGTGATTGAAACAGCTAAACAAAATTTTTTGCTCTTCAATTTTATTTTATGATGAAAGAAATCACCATTGGTGATAAATCAACATTAGCAATCACTTCTGAAAGGCAACGGGCAAGTTCCCTTTACTGTTGCAGATTTTCCAAGAGCTGAACCAGAGGCAGATCAGATCAGAATGCCTCTTCCAGGTACTCCTTTCTCTTTCTTGGCTATGAAGGAAGACTAGGTTAAGTGAAGCTATGTCCAAACTGTAGGTGGACACTGTGAGAAGTCCCAAGGTCTTGGTCTTTCACTTGTTCAGTTTAGTGCCCTTGTTTCCCTCCTGTCTTGCATGCTCACGTTTCCTTTCCAGGCAAATCCAGGAGTGAGGGGAACAATGGTGAAGCCTGGGGTGCTTCATGCAGCAGAGTGCTGGTGCAACCGTGTCTGACAGTTTAGGCTCAGACTAAATTCCTCTTAGAAACCTCACTTAGCATCTTCAAATTAGATAGAAAAAATTCAGGCTTTCATCTTTTAACACAGGAATTAAAGTAGCATTTGATGTTAGGTTGGGTTTATATGGGCTTGTCCCAGTTACCTCTTTCCTGTATGCACCTCAAGACAGTCTTCCACATGCATGATATCCATCCTAAGACAAGAGAAGTCACTCACTTCTCTGCCTGTATGTAGTTCGAATTCACAATATTGCTCCTTCAGATCAGCCAATGTGTCATTGCCTATGCTGAGAAGGGTGGAAAATGAGCAGTCAGGCAGCAACAGTGGACTGGCAAGAAATTTAAGGAAACATTTAATTGAGGTTTTTGAAACTTAAAATTCTGGATCAATATGGAATCAGCACTAGAAAATCCTTCCCCGCGGCAAAATCTGCTGGTACATCTGATTCCTCTTTTTACTTCATTTCCACGATGGAATGAAGAAAACTGAAACAAATGAACAAATTTCATTTTGATGCCAAAGTAGCATCACTGCAATGTGGGGAGGATCTGAAAAAGCAGAAATCTGGTTTATAGTGAGGAGATTCAGACTTCTCCGACACTCAGCTCGATGAGACTTCTGAGCTGAAGTTCTGCTGTGCTTGCTAATGATGAAAAACTAGACAATAACAAGTCAGGAGACTGAAGGCACAAGTGCTACGAGAATATAAAACATGCAAACTAAATGCATTTTTGATTAATATCTGAAATCGTAGGTTAAAAAATACTTATGTGATGAAGTTGTTCCCATTTTTTGGTCTCTGTTTTTTTTTTTTAATTAAAGTTATTAAATGTATTTGGAATTGTTCTAATAATTAATCATCATGCAGCAAAAGTGCATACCTACTTCAAAGACATCACCACTACTTTCTGAATTTAAACATGAACTGGTAACCCAATGATCATTCCTCTTTCTTTCTTCCATTCCAAATAGTAATTTATTCATGGGATGGGAAACTTTGTCTTCTTTCTGAACTCAAACCTTGACACTGTGAAGCAAGCTGCTATGTTGATATTCATGATCTGGGAATTGAAAGCTGTTTGCTTTTTCAATCTCCTAAAATTTGAATTTAATATTTTATTGAATGTACCATAGTCATTCCCTCATTTGTGCAGTGAACAGACATGAAAGAAAAATGACATAGACAATTTTAAGTCCAAAGGCCGAAGGATGTATGTGCACCAGTAAAATGGGGAATAAAAAAAAGTCTAAGTCATTTAAACCATAGAAATTTCATCAAACATTTCTCTGCTATAAAAGAAACATAACTCTACTTACATTAAGGCTAATTCCCTAGTGCAACTCTGTAAATCTTGTTTTTTTCACTTTACTTGGATGTAAAACTATTTAAGAAAGTAACTTACCACTTCACTCTTGTGCAGTATGACACTGTTTCTACAAAAATCACCATTTCGGTAACTTGTTCCAGGAGAAATTCAATGAGCTAAACATCTTGAGTTACTCATTTTTACCCCTTCACCACTATGACAAACGTTTCTTGAACCTTGCTTAAAATTTCTTTCTCATCCTTGCGGGGCACCTGGAAGCTTATCAAGTCCAGGCTATTTTGAGCTTTGAGTGGGTGGGAGGTAGTAAAATGAGGATTGGATTCTCATGGTTGATGGATTATTGCGATGGTAAGGAAGACCCAGCTAATTACAGCACAACCACTGGCCTTAGCAGATGTGAAAAGGCAAGTGCAGTGTTATCCGCTAAAGTATTAGCAGCAGCAGCATATATGTAACAGTGCTGTTTATAGAAAAATACTTGTTTAAATACAGGGAAGGGACAGCAGCAGGATTAAAGAGATTGAGTAAACGTTGGACAATAAAGGGTAAAATAAAACAATAGAGTGTACTTATCAATAAGAAAACTGTGCAGTGACTTTTAGTGTGAATAACTTCAGAGAGTGAAGTGAAATCTGAGAAAGGAATGGCAAAATCCGTGATTAGAAGATGAAGTTAGACAAATTCAGTTCAGAAAGGAGAAGATATATTTAACAGGAAGGATGATTCATGCAAATTGGTGCAGGGAGTCGTCTAATTACAAAAGTAATTACCTCAATGCAAATGTACCTTTATTGGGCTGTGAGGTACAAAAGCACATCAAGTGACCTATTGGTCTTTTTTGACCTTAAACTCTGCTGATACATTACAAAATATAATAGTCATCTTTGCTGTCCTTTTCAAGTCCCTTATTTGAGAGTTCATGGGGGGCTGTTAACATATGGAATAGATTTTTATTCTAGTTATTTTTCTAAAAGTTTCAGGACTGGAAAAGTTCTACCGATAGATATGATAGCTCATCTGCAGGCCTCAGAACGGGTGCTCTGCCAAGATCAAAAGAACAGGCGCTACTGCTTGCTGCTGTTTCAGAGTCTGCAAACTCAGGGAGACTTCTGTAGTTTTGCTTAGCTTTATGTGAAAAATAAGGGAAAGATACCTGTATAAAGTACAAAAAATTATTACAGATGCTGATTTAATGCCAATACACAGAATTAAACTAACCAAAGCTATTCAGGTAATCTGTCAAAAGTGTGTCTGATCAGTCAGAAGTGTCTGATCCTGCCAATTGTGGCCAAAAATATGCCTGCGCAGGAGATACCAATACTTTTTAGAAGAACACTGGATAAGATAGTAATTGCAAAAAGGATTCCTGCTTATTGTTTGAAAAATAGCAGGCTTAGTTTTACGAGATCTGAAATGAAGGACTACGTCTAGTATAAAAGTTCATATCTTAGAAAAGAGGAAGGCTGAAGCAGGCAGTGTTTTTTGGGGGAAGGGATGCTGTTGTAGAGGCACGCCAAGAAAGAAGGAAACTGTCTTTCCTTAACAGTTGTAGGCAGAATTTGTACCGGAGCCATGATACTAAGGCTGAATCACTAGAGGATGTGTTTAAAACAGCTTGGTCTATTCAAGTTTTAGAAGAGCTGATGAACTGCAGTTTCACTAGGGAGACAAAAAAGGAAAAAGAAAGGAAAAAAACCGAAACTATAGCAAGGCTGGGGCAAGAGGCCCATATGCTGACTTTCTGAGTAGCCGTTTATGTGATAGTAAAGGTAAGAAGGTTTTGCCACTTATTTTTTGCTGCTCTTTCATTACATGTGCATGTGGAAAGAAGGCAGGATGGTATTAAACTGACATCCTGCCCCAACTGCCAAAATGTCTTGTTATGGCTTCAAAGTCTAGATTCACACAGCAGAAGGCACTGTCTGCTTTACTCACTTGCACACTAGTAAGGGCTCTCATACAGCCTGTGGGAAACCTGGGCTCAAATCCCTCTTTTGCTGTTGGAAGACTAGAAAATATAAGTCTTTTTCATTTCGTTGGTAAGAAGAAACTCAATTGCCAGACTGTAGGGTATTTTGAATTCGAGAACTTCTCAGTCTTCTGTTAGTTCTTTTTCATTTCACATGTCATACTTAAATGTTCTTTGAGTTAGAACAAAAATAGCTATCTAGTGCCTCGAACACCTGCCTGGAAGAAGGAGAACCTGAGTTTTTTGGTCCTGCTTGACTTAATGGTAGACACAAACAGCATCTGTGTCAACTTGCTGTCACTCCTCAGTGTGTGAGCCACGGTGCTGCTCTCACCAGGCTATCACGCTGGTGTTCCCAAAGGAGGAACTTGTTGATGACACACAAGGGTGAAACCTCTTGATGGGATTCAGACTGCAGCTCTGGCCAAAGCCAATTGCTGGTAAACTTTCTTTTGCCTATGCGGAACACACTTTGGGCTTTGATTTGCAGGCGCCAGCTGTGCTCACTAGCTTCCCAGCTCCTGCATGTCTGTCATGTTGTCCATTCTTCCTCCAGTCTGACTCATAATCTCTATATTTGACTGGATTTTTTTTGTGTTAAATTCCATCTTCATTTGATCCTGCCTATGTTATTCAGTCTTCCTCAGAATGACCTGGCTTTGTTTCTGACTGTGATCGCTATTTGCAGTACAAGTCTCCAGGAAAGCAGCAGGCTCTGAAATTCCCGTAACTATTTTTGATATACAAATGCCACATGTTGATGGAAAGATCATGGGGTAATTGCAAAGGCAGTATCTCCAAGCTATTGAGGTCTGTTTCATATGGTTTTTTTAAGTAGTTATCAATTCCTAGGATGTAAAAAAGTTTATTATGAAAATTTTGAACGACTATACCATTCTAATAAACTATTCCTGTTTCATCTTCCCTTTTATGCAGATATCAAATTGCAGATCTTTGTCAGAAATGAGTTATCTCAGCAGGGTGCAGAACAATAATTATTCATGCCAAGACTGCGGTGATAGACATTACTCATAACGACTCAAATTAATCATAAGGCATATGATTGATGATGAGTACATCAAATTGTGTAGTGTGGACGCATGAGGACTGTGGATATTGTTAAACATGTCTTTGATCCAAAATCAGAGGTGATTTTTTTGAGAGAGCTCAAATCATCTGGCTATTTTATTTAGTCATTAATATGGATCCACATAGCAAATAAAGGCAATCAAAGGCACTTCAGTTGCCACCGGCAACTTTAAAATCTCTGAAAGAAGAAGCTATAAACATTATTGCTTCACCATAGAATATTGTCAGCAAAACACGCCAGCCATGCCAACATAACACTGTATGCTTAAGACCCATATATAGACCCATATATGGGTCTTCAGGTTTGATGGCTGGTGTTTCAAGTCAAAGAGAAATTAAAAACCAAAAAACCACTCTAAGATTATTTTGATTAGGCAAAAGAAGGATTTGACTTTTCTGCTTTTGGAGATTTTGTTTCCTTATTCACATGCTGTTAGCCGATAACGAAGGGTCGGATTGATGCCTAGGTTTATCCTTACTGAAACACTAAGTCTCCACATGGCCTCCATAGATTTTGAGTTTTCCGCAGGATGGAGAATAAAGGCTTTTCACTTAGAACTCTGTTCTTTTTTGTGTCCTCTGCACACATGAGGAGGGTGTGAAAGTAATCTTGGCTCTCGCCCCTCAACATGGCAGTGAGCTGAGCTGAGCTGGCAGGGGTGGTAAATAATCTATACTATAGAGCATTTGGAGGTTACTTTCTTCCTGGAGCAAGTAGGCAGCTGAGGCTGAGAAAGGGGTTGGTACTCTCTGAGTCACAATTTCTCCCCCGGCTTGCTCTGGAGGTGCTGTAACTACTTGCTGTCCCAGACATGGGCAATTGAACACAGGCTCAATCTGGCCCTCAATAAAGAAGAAATCATGAGTCTGAGAAAAATTGTTCCATTTCATGAACCAATTTTCTCATGAGAAGACACAGCACATCTACAGAATTTCTGCAAACAGCATAGAAGACAGATGTATATTATCTGTGATGAGAGGAAATGGCTGAATTGCTTATTGGGAAAAAATTAGTTTCCTTGATGACTCATTATTTCAGAAATTGCCTGTCAAGTTAATAGGCAGACTTTATTATTATTATAGTTTATTTTTTCTATTACAGTAGCACTCAGAGGCTGCAGTCAAAAACTGGGGTCTCACTGTGCTAAGCACCATGTACAAATAAAATCTTCTGATGGTCTCTGCCCCAAGAAGCTTACTGTTTTGAATCCCAAGATTGCAAAAATTTGGGCCTTTATTTTATTTCAAGTCTCTGGGTATTTTAAAATCACTTCTACTGCTGCTAATCAATAAAGAGGTTTCAGCAAACAAACTGCTGATAAATTTTGCCTGTTTTTTTTTCTAAAGGAATTTTTTTTTATAGCAGAAGAAATAGGTTGAAATGGTACAACCATTCAAAAAATCCAAATTTATGTTTGTCCTTAGCGGATGGTGGCATAAGAAAATGTGTGATGACCTCTGATGAAGAAGCCTGGACAACTAGCAAAAGTACTGACTGTTGTGGATTTGATTAGTTCCAAATCTTCAAGTGATGCTTAAATGGGTAGATTCTAAAATAAGAATTTTAGGTTGACAAAATTAATATGGTCAGTATACATATACATAAGATACCATTTAACAAATAATGACTTCTTTAACAATAATCTTTTTAGCACTATCATAGCATTAAATGAAGCCATTCAGTACTGGGACCAGTAGAAAAATGTTTTACCAACTATTAGCTCTAGGAAATAAAGAGAATATAAGTTCTTAAAAGGCTGATATTTTAATAGATGCTGAATAATAAGCAAATCATTAGGTACTGTGTCATGATGCCTTTACAGCTTTGCCTGTATTTTTAGTAGTAACTATATCTCCATAACTCCCACCTCCATATCTTGTCCATTATTTTTTCTTACTTAATTTGGCAACTCTAATTGATGATAATTTCAGAGTCACTGTATCTTCTTAAAGTAATTCATATCACATTCACCTAGCAGTATGAGCTGCCCACTCTTCGTATTTCAATGGAGGTTTTCAAAGAGAACACTTTGTTAGGGGTGTATTCACCACTTATTTTAGTGTGCTCAAAAATTATCTATAAAAATAACAGTACACCAATTTCAAAACAGTCTATTTTCAGAAGTGGAAGCACACTTATTTGCCTCGGGCCTGACTTTGATATTGCCTTTTGACATTAGTCTAATTTATATATATTTGATGTTGGGTAGTTTATTTCTTAAAAATGTAGATTTCAAAATCACAGAGACAGACGTTATTCAATATTTTTTCCTGGAATGTAAAAGTGTGAGGTTTTTAAAGCAAAGGTTAAAAGCTGCTTTTACATCTACTTTAAAAACATTCCTGTATAGTACACTACCAAAGCTTCTTTTGTGACGTTTCCCTAAGTGCAAATGAGGAAAAACTTAAAAGACTGGTCATTTAGACTTTTCTGTTCTAGATTTTAATTGAACTTTTCATTAATATTCCAACTCTAGATTATCATTTTCTCTCAGTGTTACCTGACGGCTGTGGTTCCTTCCAGTCAATTGCACTGTATTACTTTTTTCAGTTGGCTTTTCTTAGTGAAGTGTAGTTTATTTACACAATTAACTGCCCTGTCCCATCAAATTCATTGCAATACAACATTGTGTGCATCACCAATGTAATGCAACAGATTTCAGTTAAAGGTGAGAATGGAACCTCACAACTTTTTAAGCATTTCATCCCAGTGTCTTCTTTGCCTGAACATTTTCTCCAGGTGTATCTTTTTTATAAGAAGAGCAATGAAAATGCTCATGAATCTGTTCAGAAACTAAGATTAGTTCTGGTCCATAGTATTGCTCCAGTGTGTATTAGCTGCAATTTTTTTTTTGTTATGTTAAAACATGAAGGTATAGTGAGTGGCCTTATTCCTTGATGCCTGAGGGGCAATCATATAATTTTGGTACGTCTTTTAGAAAATTATTTTCCTGTTTTTTTTTCCAGTAATGGCATCCCCCCTCCAAAGCATTATTGACTATCTTTCTATCTGTACTTCTCAATTAGTTTTGAAGAATGTCATTGTGTACCCTGAGTCTGGGAAGTGAAGTAATCAAGTAATATTCAGAATCACTGGGCCATGTAATATGATTATGAATGTTTACCTTGTAATTCTGCTATAGAGGAGAATCAAAGCAGTGGGAAGGACACACGGAGAAAAATTCCAAAATGAACTCTCAGATGTTTATCCCTCTGAAATTAATATTTCTTACTGCAAACCACATTTGCAGTTACAAAGATTAAAAATAACAACCCTTTTGTACCTTACAGTAAAGCTTCTCTTTTAACTTAATAGATCAGGAAGTAATTCTTCTGTCCTTACTCGATAGTGTCTGCTCAAGCTTACTCAAAGCTATCATACTAGATATGAGTCTACCATGGGAGAACAAATCAAAGAATTTTGGAAGAAGTTTTTTTGTTAAATATTTTTGGGCAGGTGTATACTGGTGGTGCAACTGGTTCTTTGAAGTGCAGAAGTTGCCTGATGCTGTATAGCAGTAGCAGAAGAATGTTGGATTAATCGATGCCTTGTTTGTGCTCACAGTGGCTCTGTAAGAGACAAAGACTCGGGATAAATTGGAAAAGAATTAAAAATGAGCCTTCAGAGACAATGAGAAACAGAAAGCAACTAAGGACCTCAGAAAAGCCATAGGCTACATAAGGACTGGGTTGAGCTGAAGAGTTTGGGAAGAATATGGGATTCTGGTAAAACAAAGCATCTTCAGAGATATGAGCACCTAAATGCACGACAAGTAGTGTATCTGCTGGGAGGTCATTTCAGATCTTAAAAATACCTTGAAATGAGCAGAGTTTTTTAATGAAAAATTGTGTGCGTATGAACAATACCGAGAACACAAGGCTGAGGAGAAGCTATTAGAGTTTATAGGCTACAAGTTCCAATATCTAGTGATATCAGTGATGATTCAGTCACCCTCTTACACAAACACAATTTATGAGGTACTATTTTTGTCCACGGAACCTGATGGTGTTCTTATAGGGTGGCTATGATTTAAGAGAGTACACGTCTCTCCATCATCAAGTGAAGGCAAAGTGGGTGGGAGAGAGAAGGGA
>VZSZ01010288.1:32671-45376 GCA_013398815.1 Ibidorhyncha struthersii
AAGGGAAGGGAAGGGAAGGGAAGGGAAGGGAAGGGAAGGGAAGGGGAAGAGCCATCATTAATTCCTGAATTCACTGAGTATCACACAGGGCAAGAAAGAAGCAAGAAGGAATCATGGTTCTGTGATGAGAGCATAAATCCAGTAACTTCTGGCACTGTTCCTGGCATGATGCATGATGCACTAAGATTTGCCAAATTTACCAGTCTGACCCTACCCCACTCCTTACCCAAAGCTTACAATATCTATACCCAGGATAAATACTCCACTGAGTTCCCTGGCTACAGTTTCTGGCTAGCTACATGGTCCAAAAGTGCCAGGAAAGCTGGGTGTTACCTGAAATGTCATGTATAGTAGAACAAAATACTCATAAAACGTGCAGCATCTGTGCAGCATCTGAACCCATGCATAACTGGTTCAGCTTGCACTGCTGCATGAGTGCATGAGCACGCACATGCCTCATGAGAAACACCCTGTAACCTCTACAGTATGGACCAAGCCTGGATGCCTGGCAAGTCTAAATACAGTTCATCTTTCTGTGATTGTTGCGAAAAAGTCTTAGAGACATTTCTTTCCATTAAAGCCCTGATGACTGACAAATGCTCTGTTTGCTCCAAGATTGCCTTTTCCTCTTTGGAAAGAGATAGTGCAGCTGAATACAGCTCAGCCTTCATTTGTTTGGAATCACTTCATGCTTTTCTCCTCTGCTGGCTGATTTCTTAATGCCTGCAAATATCATTCTCTCATGGAGGCCTCATTAATAATAATTTCTCTTTTCTTTATTTTCTGCAGGCACATACCAGCTCAGGAAGAGTGGTTTCCAGTGGGAGGTAACCTTTGCCCTTCAGTAGTCTAGGCTTTCCGTTGCTGACTTCTTTTCACCAATCACTACTATTCCTTTCCATGTCTTCTATGAACTGTCTTGATTGCTATTAAATATAACACATTAGAATATGCTGAACCTGACATATGATTAAGGGATGCCATTGTAAATTATTACCTTTTACAAATTTTTGAAGGAGTGAATGCGGAAACACAGTGATCACAAAAAAAATCAAGGGAACTGTCTTACACAATAGGTATTATAGAATTTATTGGACAAGTCTAAATTTTGGGGTTAATTTGGGTCTGATTTTTTTGGCTTATTTCACAGTTGCATTGGTAAAAGGAAGTCATCAGGACAGAGAGGTTAGATCACCCAGGGAAAGTGTGGGTGCCTGGACATATAGCCAAAATTTTGAATAGATGTTTCAATGAAAAAATATTTGATATGTCATGTATACCTAGGATTAGGCAAAAGTGAAATAGGTGGAAAAGCAAAATTACCAGTCTTTTAAAAGCGTGACTAAATATGAGAATGTCTGATCCTCGCTAATCATGCAGCAATAAAACAGCTTAAAAACCACACATACATTTACCAGAAATGCTCAGATGCTGTTAACACTGCATAAACAGCTGACTGATCCATCCTGATCATCTCATAAAAAGCCCAAATATTATATCTTTTCATTATTAGATCTCCTGCCTAGGCATCTCTGCAGCTAGTTATATGCCTATGTTTTATCACCACATTTGTTCATCGGGAGATATTGGGGTTTTAGTTCTCTCTTCTTTTGGAATGTTAATTACTATTGAAAAGGACTGATTGATTTTAAATTCACACTTGATGTTTTAACTCCTCTAATGATATAAGGCCTTGTTGAATTCTAGGTGATTTTTCTGTATCATGTTCTTCAGTGTTTTTATCTTTAGGTACTATTAACCTTCCAGTGATGTTATCTCTGTGTTTTAGACTGGCAAAAGATTTGTGTCTTCTGCTTTCTATCTCTGCTCTGTACATTAATATTTTTCTCATTTATCTCCTTACATTTAAATAGCACTGGTGATGTTTCTCATGATGAACATATTTTTTAGAATAGTCACTCTGTACTTCCCTTTTTATGATCTCAATATTTTTAATTTGGACTTGCATTTCAAATCAGAAGCCTGATTCAAACCCGAGAGATGCAACTTTATTTGTAATCATACATAACTGTAACCAATGGTAGTTATATAAGATGTACCAAGAACATGAATACAGACTTCATAGCTTATTATCATGGGTTACTAATTGGAATTCTTTGGGCAAAGAAGAAATAGACACAGTTTTCACAGTTTTCACAGTTATGTGGAGATTTTCTCTCCTGCTAAAAGCCCCATGAGATGCTTACCACTGTCCTCTGAACTGGGTGACTCTCTTATCACTGAGATCCTTTGGCCTTCTACTGACTTTTTAATCTCTCAGATGTGGCTACTGTGTTTAATATTTTTCCTCTATCAAGATATTGGACACCTTATTCAATAGTTGAAGGCTATCATACCATAATAGCTTTAACCAGATACTTTGGTTTTCCTCACATTTGGTCTATTCCCTCCACCATGTCAGTTATCTCAAAATCCAGTTTACTTTCCTATTTAGAAGCATGAAGTTGAACTGAAGGTTATCATATTCGCCTTAGAAAATGCTGGGCCATAGAAAATGCCCTGTATCCCTTTGACTGATTTACTTAAATTACTGATATTTAGTTTTCTAAGATCACTATTACAGAATTGGATGCAAGGGAGCTTAGTACCCCTCTGTCCCCTGTCCCACAACACTGTGATGAAATAAATTGCTTCCACTGCAGCCCAGTACAAAGCCCAGTTCTACTGATATGCACAGTGATATATTCCCTCCCTTCTGCTCATCTGCCTTTTTGATTTTACCATTCTTATGGATTTCTTAAGTATCTACAGCATGACCAACTGCAATTAGATCTTCACCCTCCAAGTGAGTCAATCCTTCTGTCATACAGCTTGTCTATTGATATAACATCTGCTATACAGAACAGTTACATCCTATATTTAGTAGGCTTAAACCACTGTGATACAGAAATCTCTTCATTTCAACTACAGCAAGCTAGGGAGTCAAATCCCATTTCTGGGCAACTTCCTTATACTCTGCCTGTTAAGAAATTTCTGGTTATCTGCAATGACCTTCAAGTTCCTGAACACTTGAGCAACCAAAACTGAGACTAAGGTTTGGTTCAGCTCCAGTTAAATCAAGTCTCAGTTAATTCTGGTGATAATTTCATGTTTGTGACGCTATGATTCCAAGACACCCAATGCTAATGGAAAAACTAACACACTTATCCCTTTCATCTTACTGATTATGCCAAGAAATTCTGCGTGAAACAAAGAAATAGCCCACTGGAACTGCAAATAGCTGATACTGACTCCAACATCTAGAACAACACATTCTGTACTCTTCAGACCACCGTCTACCATTGTGCTTTTTCTCTCAGCTTGGAGCAGAGACACTGAATCATAGGGTTTCTGGTGTTACTGAAATTCTAGCCAAGCCTCTTGTCCAATTTGAACCACGTCTGGGATTCTTAAAGAAAGGGCCAAGCAGCAGGGCCCCAAGGATCCAGTCAAATCCAACAGTCAAATAGCATGTGCTTCATTTTTTTTTTTTCAAAAGGATATACTGGTTTTGAAAGTCTGTCTTGCCTTAGCCTTTAGAGTATGTTCCTCTTTTTTTTTCTCAGAGATTGCTCCTTGCTTTGAACTTAATTTTATTTGTAATTTCTAAATGGCAAAGACCAGAAACAGAAAATGCCCTAGTCCAAGAACTAGCTTTAAAATCAGACTGAAGACAAAACAAAAATAAGAAGTATAATGACGGAGAACTTTAGTTCAAAATCTTTCACATTTTGTGCACCACAAGCTTTCTTAATTTCTCTTATTTACTCGCTGGCACCCAGTACACAAAATCACCTGTGCCAATGATCAAAATTCAGATTACAGAAAAGGGAACAAACACCCACCCTCATTAGTCCAACACTGCTATTGCGCACACAGAGAGGGTCAGTTTTGGGAGCAAAGTTAAAAAAACTTACTTGTGGTCTTAGGCAAACACTGGGTAATGAAGCCACAGTGACATGATTGCTGGGCCTTGGAGATCTCCCTTTCTCTCTCTCAAGAGAAAAATACCATCTTTTCATTACAGCTAAAAATTAGAGCTATCTAGCAAGCTGGTGTTACAGACTTTCATGCCATAGATTTTAAAAGCGTAGTTAAGTCCTGATGCTTTTTGCTGGGAAAGTCTGGCAAATTCTTGTTTTTCTTGCACTGGTATTTATCTCATCCCTATCAGTTTTATGCTGACATTGTTTAAAGCTGTACTACTGTTGATTGACAACAGCGTTACAAAAGGGAGAGTTAGGTCTCTTTAGTTTTAGAGAGATTTCTCATCCCTTCTCAGAACAAAACTGTTATACATGTAGTAACACATAATTTTGATTAATTTAATAAAATGGGCAAGATCCTCATTAGCTAGTGTGGCTCCTTTGGAGTCAATAAAAGTAGATCATAATTTGATGTCACCTGGTCTAGCTCCACTTCCAGCAATAGACCTGTCCTTGTTTATAGCAGCTGAGAATTTAGCCCAGTGTTCTGGCACAAATAAATACTATTATTTTGTAACTGGTTTTATTTTTAGCTTGTTGTTCAATCTCTTGTAGGTTGCTCAAAAGTTTCTACCTATTTAATCTATCTACTTTGCTTGCTGTGAGTCTGTTCCTCAAAAAATGTCTAAGGCAGGGCAGCAGCCCACACATAAGCACAAGCGAGACAGAAGGAGAAGGAGTGAAAACAAGAAGTCAGTGGAGCAGTGCCAAGTTTCACTAGTTGAGGATCTGCTCAGAAATATTTTCAGTGCTTCTTTCAGTCTTGCTAATGCTGGTGCGTAGCTTGAGTCTTTGGTTTGAGTCCTTTGGGAAATA
The DNA here is from genome assembly GCA_013398815.1 of Ibidorhyncha struthersii. Classification (NCBI taxonomy): domain Eukaryota; kingdom Metazoa; phylum Chordata; class Aves; order Charadriiformes; family Charadriidae; genus Ibidorhyncha; species Ibidorhyncha struthersii. Next base: position 37,474 of record VZSZ01010288.1, read on the forward strand.
CACTAGCAATAAGAATAGAAAAGCAATTTAGGTGGCATCTTTGATCATCATTGCTGTCAATCAACCCAGGGCTTGGCATTAACATATGCTCTTCAGAGGAAAAACTAATCTACTCCATTTGGTAACATATTAAAGTCGTTATTATTACAAAAATGAGACTGAAAACCTGAACTTTTTTGTTGGAAGCCAGTAGAGGAGAGGGTGAAAAATGTATTTAGTGTTCTTTTTTTTTGTTTGGAAAACCATGATTCACTGAAACAAGACACTACTGATAAGAAAATATTTTTAAAAGGCATTTTTCATTTGCAGCTTCCAGGACTAAGTTGTAATGTTAGTGAAATGCTCTATGTTTTTTTTTAAATTAAAATCTCATTTCCAATTTCGAGAGCTGTATTATTCATAATTTTAAGATAAATATAGTAAGAAGAGAAAACAAATTGAAATACAGATAAAACAATCAAACACTACAATAGAATTATGCCAAGCTTATTTTCAGTTCATTGTTTTTTAGACATTTTCAGGGTTTTGACTTTTTTCATCCAGAGCCAGGCTAAGAAATCTTCTCTAAATCTCAATTTTCTTCCAGGAATGGAAGAAATATTTGGTGTCTAGTTCTAATCAGTCCCTTTATAACTTTTAAGGCTGAAAAGGAATCTCTATAGTCAAATGACCTGGATATTCTGGTTGTAGACACCAGAATAAAAAATAAATTATTTTATAAATAATTTTTCTGCAATTATTTTTTTAAAATACGAGTGATCTATCTACATTAAGCTCTAAGGATTCTTAAAAATGTGATTTTTTTTCTGATCACAGCTATGCTGAACAATGCTGTATGTTATGACATATATGACTCAGCCCAAGCACATATAACACGTATATTTCATTGTTTCACGGATAAGAAAACTGCAAGAAAGCCCGTACTGGGTTTAGCTGAGATTGTCTTTTAGTCATAGGTTCTACAGAAACTTAGTGCCATGAAAAAAACACACTAAGCAGAATCTTTATTCAGTATATGTTTTGTAATATGGATGCTTAGTTTATCCAAAGAACAGGATTTTTTAAAAATTAAGTATACCACAGAGAATGAAAAAAGTGACTGTTTTGTTATCACTTTTGATAGTTTCACAGTTGGATGAAAATCACTGAAATAGATTATATTTTAAGAGTACTTTTTCTCCTTCAAAATTTTAAGAAAAAAAACCCTATGACTATATAGTTTTCAGTTGGAGTCAGTAATCATCAGCACAAATTATTGAGAGAGTGCGCCACAATCTGCAGTCCTGAAAGTAAGACGATACACTTGGAAGGTATGCTGTAGGTAGAGAGAAATGTGGGAAGCATGCTGGGCTCCGCTCTGGAGGAAATCCAACAGGGCAGTCAAAGCAGTCTTTTCTGGGTTCAATTCTGAGAAACTGCGAGTCACACTTGATTCCCCCCAAATGAAAATTCTTATATCTCACAGTTAGAGACTCTTGTGTTATATTATTTCCATGGCAGAATAAAATTGAAAGTGTTGCATGACACGTACTAAACAGAATGTGTTAAGATGTCTGTCTTAGTTACCCAGAAAAAAATCTGGAGTAACTCAAGAATTTGGCTCATTGATTTTAGACTTTACACTTAGCAAAATGTAAAGGCAAGTGTAACTGAAGAAGTATCAAAGTCACTTGGAGTTAATCTGTTTTAGGTAAACTGATACAATGTTGTTAAATCATGTTTATAAAAAAACACAAAGGGCTCAAGAGAATTGGTAGAGAGAGCTTAAAAACATGCTTTTTTTTTTAATGAGTCAGAAGAAGAGCTGTCCTTTCCAAATATTCTGTTACTTCCAACTGCCTAGCTTAGTGCCTACTGACGTGATGCAGAGATTTGGCAGAGCATAAATATTTTTTAAAGCTTACTCATTAACACCTTGGGCCCATCCATCAGCATGATTGGCATCAAAAGACAAAGCATTTTTTTTTTTTAATAGGACACAACATGTACGAAAGGCTTTCTGTGGGCTAATGCAGCACACCTGACAGATGTGTGAGTCATTTGACACAATGGGTGGTATTCATGAACACTCTATCACCTTGCAATCTACTCGGTGTAGCATTCCTCCTTATTTTCTGAATCCCTCTTTCTTCAAAATAAAAGGAATTTAGGAATAACTGCACAGGATTCAAACCAAAATCATTTATATGCTCCATTCCTGAGATGCTACTAATAACAATGTTCATGACGTTATCTGAAATGTTATTAGGAAAATAATAAGGACTTCCTGAACTGTGTCTAAGAGATAGGCTACATGCCTGTGTACTTTGTGTTATTGCACCAAATGAATCCAGTAAAGACTAATTGGCATGAGTGAGTAACATAGCAGTGCAATAAAGATAACTTGTCACCTTTTGCTCGTCGCTCAATATTGTCTCTAAATGGTAATAGGTTTCATTATATCCTGCTGCACTTCATGGAGATTCAGCAGACAGAATATGCAAAAGTGAGAGAATCACAGGGGTTTTTAAAGTAACATTACCTTTACGAGGGAGGAAAAACAACAAAATGCGCAAAAGAAAATATCCATTAGATGAAAAACAAGTCTATGAGAAATAGGCATTATGAAGGCAGAAACTTTCAATAATTTCAGCTTTCTTTTGAGTGATCTGAAAGTTTTTTTCCAGATGTTTCAGGTGGTTCCTCTACCTACCTATAGCAATAAGGGTGACTGTATTCTGCGGCTTGCCCTGTGAACTCAGGTTGTGCAAGCCAGCCTGATCCGTACTTATGCTCATCATGTGTGTGAAGCCCTGCGTCCCATTTTCCATCATGTGTTTTCTGGATTTCCTGATGCTTGAAAGCCCACCTTCATGAATCTTATCTTGATCCAAACAGCGGCATGCTTTCTCTTACTCTGTAGCTCTGAGATGAAGCAGTTACCTTCTGTGTTGGTTATAAACCCATTTCCTTCTGATATCCTAAGCATTAGGCATGGGTAGCCACAGTTTATTTTGAAAGACTGAGCTCTCTTCTGCTGTGGCTGATGAAATCCTGTCTGGACAATCAATATATGGCTGCCCAGAGCACTCATTTATACTTGCAGCAATTGAGGAATGGGAATGAAGAGCTTATCTGAAAGACTGAAGACCAGAGGACACTGCAAATTATTTAGCTGTCAGACTTGCAAAACACTGTACTGCTGCCTGGTGCCTGCTGTGTTCTCAGAAGCTTCTTGAACTAGAACGGGAATATTGATGAACTGTTTTATCAATCTGTAAAAACAGAAAGCATCCCTGTAGGTGATATGACCCTCAAAGTCCAAGAAAGCTATGGAAATTAAGAATGACATCTGTTGTCACGTAAAAATAGTCACAATAAAAAAGCATAAGTAGAATGCCATAAAAATGGTGGTTTATTTAGCACAAACAGTTTTCAAGCAGTCAAAGTCAAGAGTGCAGAACAACACTAAAAGAGGCAGAAATATAAAATTACTAAAGCAGTGGAGAAAGTGGCAGACTACATCAATGGTTACAATATCTGAGTCCTCATTTGCCCTCCTGTTCTCCTTTCCCTTTCTAAGTGTCAGTGTAGGTGCAGAGCAATCCAGGCATGGGACGAGGGTAACTGACTAGATCTGCAGGATCTAAAAGCTTTCCAGAAATGCTTGAGGAAAAAATGATATGAAGAAGCCTTAATACTAAAATCTGGTAGCCAGGGAAGCTTCAACACGTTGAAAGGCACGTGAACTTTGTCCCCAGAGGATCAGGGCAGTGATCCCTGCTAGCTCCTCCACTGGAACTAGCCCGTGCTCTTGTTTCTGGATTTCAGAATTGCTTGTTGGCATCACAAAAAAGTTCAGTGCCCAGTTCCACGGCATCTCTTTCCACCGAAGTTCTCTAGGTCTTGCTGTTCCCCTCTATCTTCGTTACATGCCAGCAGGTTTCTCTGCACCAGCTCCACCCACAGTCACAGTGGCACTGGGTGTTCTGCACTTCTTTTCAGTGTTCCAGGCTGAAGCTATAGTGCTCTATTTTTAGCCCTTATTTTCTGGGCAGCTGGTGTCCTCTAGGCGTCTCCAACGAGAAGTAAACATGGTCCATGCAATAGTTTTATTTTTCGGTGTTTCATAAACACATGTGCAAGAGCTTTTTTGGCGGCGTGGGAACTGTCCAAGCAAATTAGAGGACCTTCTCAGTCACAGAGATGGTACGCCAAAATCTCACCTAGAGGTAATCTGAACAATTAGGATCCCTACTACATGAAAAGTCTACCAAAGGGAGTAAATGGGATCTCTCACAACTCATGCTAATGTTCCAGAGCTTGGTAGGGTACTAGAGCAGATTCTGCTGCACATGCCATGTTCTCCTTGTGTCTGTTTCCAGGATCGAGTTCCTGTCTGGTTGCATAAACAGTGCACATCCCCTTCAAAAAAATAAACAAAAGCAGAGTTTTCAGGGCATTTCAAAAGAGAGCAACCCCTAAAAGCTGGAAGTCTGAATCATTCCAGGTAACGTTGTTGTCTTGCCCATACTTCCTTCTAGCAAGACGCTACTAACTAACCACAGGGCACTGTCCTGTACGCTGGGAGTGACAGTGGCAGTGGTATTGGGAACACGGTGTTTCTCAGTTTGCTTCAAGTCACATTCACTACTCTTTTGTTAAAAGCTTCACAAAGATGTGGGACAACCTTTTTTGGAGATTGATGTGTGGGAAAGAATGGAGTAACAGGGATCAGCTGTGACTGAGTTTGATTCAGTTAGAGGTGGAGAAGCTAGGGCTTGGACTTTTTAGCAGTGAAACCAGGCCTTTAAAGCCTCATGTTGTTTTTGGCAGACGTTCTCCTCCTCCCCATCTTATTTACACTCTCTGTTCATGTTGGCTCTTCTTTGCAGCCTGTTATTTGCAGAGCAGAGCTTCTTTGCACTTCCTTCTGCCAGCCTCCAGCTGATCATGAGCCACAGAACAGTCACCCAGAAACCTGTCACCACTGGAATGGTGCACCAGAACGGGGGATACGGAGTTGGACCGCAAACCCTGTAACGACAGGCTGTGGAAGAGGCTGAGTCAGCCCCTTGCTCAAAAGGCCATTATAGCATTCAGTTGCTGATCTACTTGCCATGTGTGATTGCACATTGCTGTTAAAATGGCATATTGGCCCTAATCCTGAAAAGCTTTCAGACATGTATGCATTCAGTGAGATAAAGGACTATAGGGAGATGCCTACATTTCCTATAAGGACATCACATTGGTAAAAAAGGCTAGGTGCAGCGATCTCGAAGTATTTTGTGATACAAAAGTGTGGGCAAGAACATAAATGCACATATATGTGATCTACGCACATATATATATAGTACATCTCTGTGACTGAATGACATTACCACAGAGATAATAAGGGCCGCAAATAGCATAGTCAACAAATTTAGCTCGCTATTTTTGTGTCTTTCATTCGTGAACTGCCAAGGAGTCGATTGCTATATCCTGAAATTTATCTTTAAAAATCATCTACAAATAACTTGTCTGTGAAACTCGTTTGACAGGGTGCCTTATGTGATCGCCTTTCTATCGATCCACTGAGGGTGGCGAGTTTGTTCTAGTCTTTAAACTAGCAAGACTAGTTCTTTAGCTCAACCTGCAGCAGTTTGTGCTCTCAACTCTCAAAATTCATTTAGCATTGGGGACACTGTGCAAAACTCTTTGAAACAGGATTTTTTATTTTGCGTCTGACCGAGAGTGTGACATCAAATTTCATACAATATCCTACATTTCACGCTGCTTAGTATACAGCAACGTGTAAGGAGGAAGACTGGGAACCCGAGACACCTCGCAGCTCGACGAGCACGCTAACCATACTGTGCTGCTCCTGCAGTCTTTGCTGTCGGTGTGACTCGAGTATGCCAGTGACAGACTTGCACAGCTACAATATCTACGTAAATATAAATGAATTACATATATGCATGTCTGTCTACTGTGCATGCATGTATATATTTTTATGTATATGTGTGCAGATTTACTGTCGATGATATTTTTATTTTACCAGATTACCGGTTCTTTCCTTCGGCTAATCCGGAGCATAAATACCGATGATACGATGGCTCAGTCTGTCTCTATGTTCAAAATATTTCAGTGAAAAAAAAAAAAAGATTTCCAAGGTAGAAATTTCCGTGAGGAAACCTCTTTTTTAGTTGATGAGTCTTAATTTTTGGTTGGGGTAAAGCAATGTTTCCTGATGAAGAGTTTTTACCTCTTTAATGCCCTAACACCAACTGATGCAGTATGTACATTACAGGCCACATTTTCTTTTTTGCAGTCCTGCGACTATACGGCCAGTACACTCCGGGCTGCCTGCCTTCCCATGCTAAGTCCAGTTTGTCTGTCTCGTTAGTAGTTATGTACACTTCAATGCTTGTTGTCTGGGGAATTGAACAAATCTGTCTCTGAGATAGTAGGTGCTGCTGGTGCCCAGGGGTTAGTCATTTCAAATATGCCAGGCTTCCTTGCCTAGGGAATATGCAGGGAAGTTCTGAGTCTGTTTTGTTTGTTTTTGTTTTTTTTTTCTTCCATGTGAACCCTTCAATGCTTTATCAAAACCTCCCGCTCCTTATATTTTGTCATTTCTTCAAAGAGAGCAAACCTTTTTTTTTTTTCCTGCGGACTGACCTTGAATGAGCATGGCTATTGGGCAGCAAAAGAACATCTCTGGCAAGTCACTGAGCGGGTCTCTGTGCAGGTCATTAGCAGGCCGGGTACCTCCTGAGGAGCTGGAAACCCATCAGCCTGCCAACGGCACTGTCAGTTTGGATAAGCAGGTACCATGATTTTTCCTAGTTTTCTGTCAAGTGGAGGTTTAACAACGTTTCTTGAAGCAAACGATGCTTTGAGAACACTAAAAGCAAGATTACAGGATGCTTGTGTGAATTTAATTCTTTCCTCAGCGTGGCCCATGATGCTGAGGATGAACTAGAGCTCGGTGCCCTGCCTCACCTTGTTTGTGTCTTTGGTGCTTTAACCAAATTGGTCTTGCACCCCCTTCTCTATCAAGAACTATATTCCCTGAAGTAAGGCTGGGCCGGGGGCACTCCCTGTAGCAGGACGGGGAGAAGTTACGCTGGACACCGTGAGCCTCTGCTTTGTCCTGCCACAGTCATGTCTACTCGGTTTGCCTACGAGCGTGTAGTACTCACAACCAGGTTCACTGGCAGGAACCCACATCTTCTGAACTCACAAATTACAAAGAAGCCTGAGGTGACAGAATCAGCAAAGACTGCACCTTGAAGATATATCATGTGGTGCATCAAAACGTGCTCCAGTCCACATTGAAAGTGGCCTCACTGTGTCACACTTATCCCCAGGCAGCTGCCTAGCATCCAAGCTGTGACTCTGCTCCTTGTTCCAGGCCCATATGTCTTTGCTGATCCATTACAAAAGCATAGTCACAAGATGAATTGTTGCTGGTATATAATCCTAATCTTAGCTGCTTGCTTTTGGACTTTAAAAGAAAAAATCCTCTAGTTTCTTTTTTATCCCTAAACGGATATTGCCATTGCTATTAGATAAAATGTAGCTTGAAAATTAAGATACGCATTGCTTGATAAAAATTACAAGCATGTTTTCTAAGTCAGAAATTGCTTCATTGTACGAAGCATCCCCTTTTCTCTAATATAGAAAAGATATACACAAAACTACCTTCCTTAGAAAGACTTTGGCTGCGAGCAGGCAATGTTGGGTAATAAGAACATCTTACCATCAGCGACAAAAGAAACTTTGTTGACAACACAAACTGTTGTTTTTCATGTGTATATGTTTTATAACTTGCTGGCTTCCCATACATAAAACTAAAAATCTTGCATTTTCTTAGAGCAGAACAGCAAAATATATTTGTGAAATTACAACACAGCTAAAAATAAATTAAAAAAAAAAAAAA